>JAHWFP010267324.1:32959-58268 GCA_023313725.1 Lithobius niger | reverse complement strand
ACCAAAATATCAGCAACTTCAAATTTACAGCTGACCTGATGAATTTGTATTTCACATGCGTCTACATAACAAAACCAATTCGTCTCTACCCTCTCGTTTTTACCAGATGATTTATGTAGTCTAAACGACATCAGTCTAAACGAAAGCAAGAATTCCCTATAAATTCTTGATGAATATGGTCTCAATAACTTCCAAAATCTCAATATCCATTCAGCAACAGGACCAGATGGGCTTCTCCCTCTCATATTCTTAAGGAGCTTCAAGTTGTCATTAAAATGCCAGTTCTTTTCATTTTTCAGAAGTTTATCCGTGAAGGTAAATTAGCATCTGGTTGGAAACGGCCTTTCAATCCAATACACATATCCGGGGAAATAAGCAACCCTGCAAAGCTACCGTCTAATCAGCCTGACCAGCATCATTTGCAAAGGATTAAGAAAAATCCATGGCAAGCATATCCTAGATCACCTAATTACTAAGACGCTCCTTCACCTAAACCAGTATTCTGGGTTGTTGGGCTTTTCTACTATACACAATCTTGTGCACTTGCTTGACTGTGTCACGGAATGGTTTGACGAGCATCGTCCTGTTGTAGCAGCCTACTGAGACCTAGCCAAGGCTTTTAAGTAATAATTTGCCAGTGGCGGAGTGAATTCTGCACTGTCGTGGTTTTCTCATCAGTGCTCCAAGTGGGGGAGAAACCTATAGTAGATCTGTTCACAGCATGCAGAACACACGCTGCTGCCTCAGTTTTCATCTCTGTTCCCAGATGGAGGACACGGGCAACAGATACGACGGGTATTTTTTGGAGGATTGTTGGCGTGCCTGTTCCCCCATTTTCATTAATGCAGGAACTTCAACACAAGCTCTGCCGATCACTGGGACACTTAATTTGGAGTGCTCTCTGGTGGGGAGGGGCCTACTTGGTTTGTGGATCTCTTTGAGTTAACCAAGGTGCTCCCAATTTTGCTACTCTTTGTCGGGATCTAGTATCCCAACACAATGGAAGACATTGCACCCAAACACTTCCATGCTTCATCTTCACATGAGTGAAGAATGTGAAGGAGAGAGTGAAGCATTGGGATGATCCTCCCTGTCGTCGATAGACTTAGTCTGTGCCACTGGGCTGCTGTAACGTGGCGGAAGTTGGTCTGCGTAGAAGCTAAAACTGCCAGTGGTGGTATTCAAGGGTTGCCGTTTGAATTGTATTCCATGCTTACATATCTTGTTAGAGAGGCCTTCGCATCAACCACCCTCATTTCAGGGCTCTCCCAAGCCTTTGGTGCCTCTCGTAAGTCACATCTGTTTTGCCCTGCCTCAAGACGAACCCTTTGAAAGGCTTCACGGCTCCTTTAGGTACAGACTGTGTCTCCATTCGCTGTAAGGGCTACTGCAAGACCGAAGGAACATTCCACAGTTTTGGTGGTTCACAACTGCACCCGGTTCACCAGGAAATGGGAGGTAATGACCATAATCTACGATCCTGAGTTAGAGCATGGAAATGCCGCCTAGTGGAGTGAATAAAACCATCCTATTCCTTTTCCTATGAAAGCCCTCGGCTCGCCCGTTGGAAAAGAGGGTGAGGAGCAACTCCAGTGTCTCGTGAGAGTACACATGTTTTCTTTGGGAGCACCTATAGTGTGAGAAAATGGAATGAGACAGCAAATGTTCAGCAGACCATGCAGCTCATCTCGTTGTAGAGTGGGGTAGATTGTAATAAATGAAGAAAGGGGTAAAATACGCTTCTGTTCATTACAATCGATCCCCACCCCACAATCAGGAGCCGCAACTTTTGAGTTCTGGAAAAAACTGAAAGACTCACCACCATGGTTTTCACGAATTGGCAGGTGCCACATTGCCTAGTTGGTAAACCATGGGCAGGAGGGGGTATAAATCCTTTGTTGGAGACGTAAAAGTTGTTATTTCATGCTACCGACTAAAGTTAGGCTTGACTCGCCTTTTGGACGAATTCAGCAATCCATATAGGTAAGCGTATTTGGACTACGGTGAAAACGAAAATTTTAGAGCTAAAATTAGTTTTTACTTATCTTAAAACACTTACCTTTATGCGAACTCATCCACCAGTCCCGCTCTTCGCCCAATGCCAGTTGGGCCAAACGAAAAGTGATTGACGACCAAGCGGTGGTGAATGGTTGTTTAGATACTAGGGAAATTCGAGAAATGCTGGCTTGTGCAAGGAAGCTGGTTGGGAATTTTAAGCGTTCCAGTGCTTACATTCAAAGTCTAAAAGACAAACGAACGGAACTGGATCTTCCAAAGCATCGTCTTCAACAGGATGTAGCCACAATATGGGATAGTACCTACATAATGCTACAACGACTAGTGGAACAGAAAATGGCTGTAAGCCATTCTATGTGTAGATGAAGACATAAAACTTGATCTATCGAAGAGACAGTGGCTGCTTGCAGAAAAAGTTATGTCAGTGGGCCTTCATGATGCAACGCTAATGGTGAGCGATGCTGATTGTACTGTATCAGTTGTAATCCCGATTATCAACTGTTTGCGTGAAAGCCTAGCAGTAACCAACGAAACTGACAGAGGCATTATTACAATGAAGCATCGGATGATGACTTCATTAGATCATCATTACGGAAGAATCAAGTTTGATTCACAATGTCCCATCGCTACTTTATTAGACCGCAGGTACAAGGCCGCTGCGTTCACAAACCAGCATGCCCAAAATGTAGGAAAAGATCAACTTGTTGAAATCTTACGTCGCAGCCCACCTGTTGACAACAGCACACAGGCAGTTCAAGAAACACAACCAACGCCAACAGTCCCAACACGAAGTGCAACACCACAAAAAATAAATAAAATGAAAGCATTGCTGGGTAACTTGTTGAAGGAAGGGAGCTGTCCCAAGGAAAATGAGGAGCAACCACCAACCCCAGCTGAAATTGTAAAAACTTACCTCGATGAGGCCATCATTGGCATGGAACAAGACCCATTGCTTTACTGGAAGCAGTACAAGTCGAAAAGTACTAGTTGTTTAAAACTAGCAGACCTATCAATGAAATTCTTCTCTGCAACACCTTCATCTGTGGCTTCTGAGTGGGCTTTTAGCACCTCTGGCAACATATGTGATTATAAACGAACAAGGCTAAACCCTGATAAACTGGAAATGCTTGTTTTCGTGGCAAAAAATTACAAAACTTTGTTTTTGTAAGTTGAAGTGCATATGCAAATCATTTCCTCCCCCCCCCCCCCAATGTTCCTCATGCTGTATTTCACAATTGGAAATGTATCCAACTTAAAATTTAAGCCTTTTTTATCATAGCTGTTCTGTAGCTGTACCTTACAATTTCAGCAGTTTTTTTTAATGAAGCCTACACTTTCAACAATTGAAATTGTCTTTTTTTAATGATATCCTGGCAGTTTTCAACACTGTTAGTTCAAAACGTCTTTGTAGCCTAGCTTACAAATTCAGCAATTTGGTTTTTTTACGCTCAAAAATTTAAACTTTTTTTTTGCTTGTTCAGTTTTTTAATGATATAGGCCTATCCTACACTGTTAATTAAAAAGGTTTTTGTAACTTAAAACTTTAGCAATTTCTGTTTTTTTTTAAACCCAACAATTGAAAATGTTTTTTTTTTTTGTTTTTTTACTTAGGCCTAGGCAATTATTTAAATGATATAGGCCTCTCTTAACACTGGTTATAGCTTAAAACTTAATAGCAATTTTTGTTTTTTTTTACACCCAACAATTAAAAATGTTTTTATTTTTTTTATGTTGGCCTAGGCAATTATTTTAATGATATAGGCCTCTCTCAACACTGTTAATTTTGTTTTTGTAGCTTAAAACTTCAGCATTTGGTTTTTTTTACAGTGGCATTGATAATGTTATTTTTTATGGTATAGCGTAGCCTACACTATTAATTGAAATGTGTTGTGTAATTTTTTTTCTTTAGTTGATGTAGCCTACAATGCACTTCATGATTAAAAATGGTCATATGTTTTATATAACATGCATAAATTAGATAATTACTGTCAAAAGAAACTGGCAATTATTTTTCATTGCATATCCCACTAAGGATCATTCAGAATATTGTTTAGCTCTGTCTTAAGCTATTGTGTCGCACAGTTCTTTTTCATTCCTTATTAAAAAGGCGGAGCTTGAGAACTATTTTTTCAATGGTTAGTTCAAGTAAAGTTTTTTTTTTTTGTTTTAGGCCGACAAAGCTAAAGAACATCCATCATATCCATGGTTATTACCTAAGGCGTACAACCGAATTGAGGAAATTATTCCCATTGGTGAAAATTTGGGACCTATCAGTGCACAGGTGAGTTATGCTAATTGCTTTGTAGTGTCAAGGTAAGTGTAGAAACTACTGTGTTCCTTAATACGTACAATGACAAGAGCAAAACAAATTGATATTAAATTCCTACCATATTTGTTAGTTTCTACATTTCAAAAGCATGTTGGTTCAAATTTTTAACTTGAAAATTAATTATTATTTTTTTAAACAAACACATTTTATACAACCACCACAAAAAGATTCATGTGGATTATGCTTGGATTGTTTTTTCATCAGCTAAAGAAATTATTCTGAAGATATATCGTACAATGTAAGTAAGAGGATATGTGTTGCTGTTGCAGATTATTCGAAGTGTTAGCACATGGTCGGCTGGAATCAATGCTACTGAGCATTCAATTGAAAGTGCTTGTATACATGCTATCGATAATGCTCAACATTTTGTATACATGGAGGTCAGTATTATGTGCATTTATTTTTAAAATTTTTTCTAGTGGTTTCTTCTGGGATTCAGTCACTTTGCAGTTATAAATAAAGTGAGAGTATCACATTTTGAATGTACACTGGTCTGTTAATTTTACAGTATAGCAACAATTAGTGCTAATTTTACAACAAACTTTTAAAAATGCTTTCAATCCTAAGTCCATGGGATAAGAGGGACAGCCTGGGGGAGGGGGGGGGGGGTGAACAGATGGAAAATGGCTTCTGTCATAGGTGTCTGCTTTAACGGGGCCCAACCCACCAGCTGTGACAAATAAATGAAAACTACAAAAGGGGTGTTCACTGTTGTGTTTAATTGTACACAGACCTTGGTTTACAAGGGCCCCGGAGAAGGGCCGTACCCTGCTGACCTGGATTCCAACGAAATAGCCGTCAAAGGCCACACAAAAGCACAAAATGGTACGGCTTCCCCGGTACTACTGATACTGGATCGGATCGGGTGCCGATATTTGTGGTGTCGGTATCAGATCGGTATCGGCAACTTCGCCGAAATAACTCGGGAACCGTTCGAGATTACGACGTGCGGTTTACAGTGTTACGCTCAGGATATCAAAACTGACAATAATGTAGGCTTAAGGTAGCTAGGGATTACAAACAATTTTTTTAAAAAGATGTGAATTTTACAAGGAATTTAAGATCTTATTACCAGGCAGTTACTTCAACCAGACAAAGCAGCTGGGTTAGTTAACTGGTTAGTTAAAATGGCTTGTAAAGCTATTTAATCAAACCGATCTGCCGTACCATAGTAGACCTGCTTAATTTGGACATGATCCCGAAAAGTAACTTGTAAAGCGTATGGAAGTTTAGTAAAGATGCACAGTGACCATTTTCTTACGTTTGTAGAAAGTAATTAAAATGTTTGAAGACTGCTCAAAATTGTCACAGAATTGTTTCTAAATCTGAACCCAATAACAATATGCATTTCTTTCTGCACATAACTAATAAATTATGGTACAGCTATAAATAAATTATTGTAATTGCAAAAATATACTTTGCCTGTTTACCAAATCTCCATTTGCGTGTAAACTTTTCCATTCAGTTAGGTTAAATCCATTTTCATGCTATGATTTTATTGGTGAATTGATTTGGCCAGTACAATTTAATACTTTTATTTTATCTTTCTTATTTGCCAAAACATCTTATCCTGTTAATTTTTGCATTACATTGTCCAAATGCGATGTTTCCCTGGAGGTTTCTTGTTTGTGCAACCGCCTGCTTGCATGCCTCTACTGTGCCTGCTCGGCCCAGCCCTCCTTATAAAAGTGAGAGCATGGACGTTCAGTCATTCATTGTCCTCCAGTGACCATCTCCACGTCGCTCTGTTTCCCTCTTTCGTCGGAATTTGGTTTCTCCCCGGCCATTATGGACCGATGTCTTTCATCACAGCTAGCAGAATCCAGAGAAACGAAAGACCAGCAAGCTCTCCCCGTACCTGTCAATCACCCGATGCCGCCACCGTGCCATCCCCTCTCGGCTGCCGTTCCCGTCAATCTGTCGCCAACTTGGCCCCCGCCTCTTGACGCCACATCTCCCGCCAAATGCGCCGCGGCAGCGCGCCATCCACTTGCCACCCTCCCACAGAAGCCCACCACATTGAACATCCGGTGCCTGCGATCACCCGATGCCGCCATCGTGCCGTCCTCTCTCGGCTGCGGTCCCCGTCAAGCTACCGCCATCTCGGCCCCCACCTCTTGACGCCACATCTCTCGCCACCCTCCCGCAGAAGCCCACTGCACTCAACGAAGACATCGTGGCTCCTCCGTCGTCTCCCGCGGCCGACCCACCTTTCCAAAAGCCCAGCTTCGGATTGCCTTCCACGTCCGTCAAACTCAAAGACCTGGCAACGTTGGCAGCTGCTACCACTTTACCATGGACCCCCCCGGCTGGCTTTTGCTTCGGTTGATTCCGATAATGAACAAGATCACCGTACTCAGGGAAGACATCGTGGCTCCTACCCCGTCGATTCCCGGGGCTGATCCACCTTTCTGAAAACTCGGCTTAGGATTGCTTTCCACTGAGGCCATACTTAAAGACCCGGCAACCACCGCAACTGCTCCCAGCTTACCGTGGACCCCCAGCTGGCTTTCGTTTCGGTTGATTCCGATTACGAACAAGACCACCACACTCACGGAAGACATCGTAGCTCCTTCCCCGTCAACCCCCCCCCCCTCCGGCACTGATCTACCTTTCCAAAAACTCGGCTTCGGATTGCTCTCCACTGATGCCAAACTTAAAGACCCGACAACCTCGGCAACTCCTCTCAGCTCACCGTGATCCCCGGTTGGCTTTCGTTTCGGTTCATTCCGATAACGAACAAACCACCGCTCTCAAGGAAGACATCGCGTCCCCCCTCACCTGTCAACAGCCGGGGCTAAACCACCTTTCAAAGACAAGCTCGGCTTCAGTTTGCAATTCACCGTCATCGAACTGAACGACCCAGCTTCTTCGACGACTGCTCTCAGCCCGCCATGGTTCCCGGTGACTTTCGTTTCGGTAAATTCCGATGACGAACGAAACCACCACTCTCATGAAAAACATCATGGCTCCTCCCCCCATCGCTCCGGACATGGATGCTGCTCACCGTCCTCCGCTGCTCCAGCTTTTATTCCCGGCGACCGCAAGATCTCCGCCCTCGACCTTGCCGCCCAGACCAGCTACTTATCAAGACGAGCCCCACTTCAATCCGGTCATCGGACCCCGCCGCCTCTTACCTCTCGTCTTTCGAAATGGATCTCCGCCGAACCAAAAATTCTTTTCATGAAGCAAGACGAAATTATCATCGTGTCTCTGCCGCACTCGTTTCTCCTCCGGCCATGAATTCGCCGTTGGATTTATTATCCAAACCCTCCTGCAACGAAGCTCACCGGCTGCCACCAAGAAACGAATGCATGCTGCCGCAACCGCTATGGCTGCTGCACCGCCCGCCGCCAACGCGGTCCCGCCCGCTGCCAACGCGGCCCAGCTGCCTTCCGCTCGACCTCTGGATCTTTCGTCTTTACACAAGAATGCACGTCAAACAATGAATCACTGTGAAGTAAGAAATCTCCAACCGCTCGGGAACCCGTCGCCAGTCCCGAACTCTCTGCTCGTCCTTTCAAGAGACCGTAGCCTCTCCCTCATCAAAATACACAGATTGGGCCAAGAAGCCCTTCACAACTAAACGAAAGACAATCTGATGCCGCCGCCCTCAACCACGTCTTCCGGCCGCCACGCACATTGTTGTTGTGCCATCATCCTGGCAACGTGCCGTTTTCCTTCGCGCAGATTCTCCACAACCACGTAGACCGTCTAAAACCTCCAAGGGAACGAAAACACCGTTACTCCCCTTCCGTGTCAGAAGCGACCCACATCTCGCCGGCTCGGCCAGCATGCTGCTTCCATTCCAACATTCGAATAGAAAACGAAAACATCGTGGCTCCCGGAATCGTCCCTCCTCTTCCCATCTAGGGATCCACACCCCGTCTCAGACAGTTAAACGCAGGTCAGGAAGGGAAACCGTCACGGCCTGGAACGGACACCGCTACGGCTATTCCCCGCAGGCCACTGCCCGAAACGAAAGAACGGATTCACAACAACCAACCGCATCTTCCCAAATTCACAAGCGGCTTCTGTTGCTCCCGCCAGCCGCAAAACCCACAGACTCTGTCATCTCCTTTCCACGCTTTCATCTGCCACGAAAACAAACAGAGAACGGAATCTGCTTCCGCTTGATACGAAAGCCCAGCCGTAGTCAAGTCACGCCCTCGTCACAAAGTGACCACTTTCCTCCATCCACATTCCTCCACGACGCAGTGGACACATTCTCCACGAAAGCATCATTGACAGTAGCACCACTTGCACAGCGGCAGTTCTTGGAACCCTCCCAATATCCGGTCCAAAGTCTCGAGCATCCTTTGTTCCCGCCACGATTGACCACGTGTCTCCATTGTCGCCACATTCTTCTCCTTCTACGTAGCATTCTGCAGATCCCGATTCAGCAGGCAGTTTCCACCAGGGTAAAGGTCAAAAAAACAGAGAACGGAATCTGCTTCCGCTTGATACGAAAGCCCAGCCGTAGTCAAGTCACGCCCTCGTCACAAAGTGACCACTTTCCTCCTTCCACATTCCTCCACGACGCAGTGGACACATTCTCCACGAAAGCATCATTGACAGTAGCACCACTTGCACAGCGGCAGTTCTTGGAACCCTCCCAATATCCGGTCCAAAGTCTCGAGCATCCTTTGTTCCCGCCACGATTGACCACGTGTCTCCATTGTCGCCACATTCTTCTCCTTCTACGTAGCATTCTGCAGATCCCGATTCAGCAGGCAGTTTCCACCAGGGTAAAGGTCAAAAAAGAATTTGTGTTACAATTCCTCTCTCGATATGGAAACAAATTGCCTCCATGCAGTTAGCCTCTGCCCACAGAAAGCGCCAAACCGTAGCTCTTGCCACAACAAGGAAGAAATTCAAGTTGAGGACAGAACCCTCCACTTCCAAACAAGGCTCCGCTCCTCACACCATAACCAGGCCGCCGAAGACCCCAGGGAAAACCCCGACGTCTTCTAATCCTGCTACAGTCCCATTGGGAACTAAGCCTCAAGCCTTGTTTTAGACAAACAACCACGACCAGCTAACCTTAACAAAATACCACGAAAGAAGTCGTAACCTCACCCCATTCGGGTCTGTCGCTAACACCATGACAAACAGGACCTCAAACAAACAAACAGGACAAACAAACAGGACCTCAACAAAATGTTGCACTCCTCAAAATGAGCCGTCTTCATTACACATGCGACACAATACTCAACTCAAAGCCCACGGAAACTACCGATTCCAGCTCCAATCTAGACTTGGGAACTAAAAACAGCCAACAACAAAACAGCTCTTCCCCAATGAAGACTTGTCCACGACCCTGAACTCCTTACATCAGGACCCACACGAATCATTGCAAGCCTGCACCCCACATTTCAAACCAGGGAAAATACCCTTCACGGGATACAAAGAGCCACTCGACGAAAACAACAAATCTCCAAGCTGAATAGTACCCCGGAAACTAAAAAAAAAAAAAAACCTTCCTGCCCTTTCCATCATTATAGGAAACGGTCCGGAAGTCAAGAAAGCCCGATCCGAGAGCTACGCTTCCACTTGACACGATCTCACCACAACAACATTCGAAAAAGAAGAAATCAACTCTTCTCACCCACCATCTCACTATCTGAGGAAACCTCCACAGCAATGGTATCCCACTAGATTTAAAAGACAATCAACAGCCCACATAAAAAAAACATTGCACATGCAAGAACGCAAACCTAACGGCACTCGAAGTCTGAGCAATCTCCACATCGTGGGCCCACCACTGCGCCAGCTGAAGTAATCCCAAGAGCAGCATCCTGGCAACAACCAGAAAATTCTGGATTCTGGATTCTGCAACAACATCTCTGACTCCCCACTTCCTTGGGGACATGTCAAGTAAAAGAACAAGACCACACCGGCTGGGACCATACGTCACAGCCGGAACCGTGGTCAAGCCCCCTTAAGCACTGAGGACAAAGTAGAAGCAAGCCATCCATGACGGCAGCAAGCCAACCACTGATGGAAGCAAGACCCACCAACACCGGTCCTTTCACGACCACCATTCCAAACCAAAGAAGACCAAATTCCTGTCTCATCAAAGTTCTGGTAAAAGTGCAAAATTTTATCAAAATTCTCTGGGGGTCAGCCTGCTTGCATCCCATGGTGCCCGCCACCTGTCTTTGATCAGGTCTACTGTTAATGCTAAAATTAACAGTTTAAGATGTTTTGGCAAATAAGAAAGAACATTTTGCCGGCCCTTAGCCCGGCCGGCTAAAAATGGTTTCTTTTTGCCTAAAACATACTTAACCTAATCCTGCCCTGCCTCCCCTCTCGAGTCACCGCCAGATAGATTGAGAGGAAAATAAACGACAAGAGCGTCTGCGCTCTCGCTTTTATAAGGAGGGCACCGCACAGGCGCAGTAGAGGCATGCAAGCAGGCGGTTGCACAAACAAGAAACATCCAGGGAAACATCACATTGAGACAATGTAATGCCAAAATTAACAGGTTAAGTATGTTTTAGGCAAAAAGAAACCATTTTTACTACTATCCTAAAATACTTACCTGTATTTTATTTATGCTTTCCAAGTTTGGAAATGCCTTTCGTCCCAACCTTTAATTTAAATGCACTCCGGGCCCTTGCAATGGCGCTCCCTGGGGCGCATGACCGCCGTCAGGCGGCGCCCCTCTCCCGCTACTCGTCACAGTTTGTTTGGGACGCGACGAGTAACCGTCACGGTTCAGCCGAATAGGCCTAAAATGGCGGATTGTAATCGTTGTTCCTGCTTTGGGAAAGAGGGAAGGCTATTCGAAAGAAGACTAGACCTGAAGGATCGCCGTGTTTTCGGATATTATGTGGAGTGTTAGAAGATCTAGAGTGCCAGTTCTGCCAAGAACTGGTGATTCTGGGATCGGCAGAATGGGACAAAGGAAGTTGGGTGCGAACGGCGCCCATTGGCGATGTTTATCGGCAAACGTAACCACGTTCGTCTATGTTTTAACGTCGCCGTGTGTCATTATTTATAGTAGTTTGCACGTTTGCTTGCCATTTTACGTGCTTTGTGAATTGTGGTGATGATAATTGCGGCGACGAGTCGTTGTGTGTAGTGTTTACACAGGCAAATTCAGTTTGGGACTGCATGGGACCCGGCGGTGTCCGTGTCCGTCGGTGTCTGCGTCCGGCAGTGTCCGTCGGTGTCCATGTCCAGTGTCCGGTGGATCAAAGGTTTCACGCACGCAAACGCAGGCAGTCCGGGTTGCGAGGCCACGCTGCTGAATGGAATTACAGGTAATGAAAAGTACAGGTAATGTGACTGACGCTGCTTTTTATATTTTGGAAAATGCTACCTGTCCCAACCAGATTTCAAATGCTCTCCCGGTACATACAATGGCGCACCCCGGGACCCATGACCACCGTAAGGTGGTGCCCCGCTCCCGCTACTAATCACAGTTTGTCTCCCCATAAATGGTTCGACGCGGGCGGAGGGCGGGTTCGTACAGGTAAGTATTTTAGGCTAAGTAAAAACTAATTTTAGGGGTAAAACCCCGTTTTTACTGCTAGCCTAAAATACTTACCTGTATTTTATTAATGCTGACTTTGTCCTAAAACCAAGTGGCGTCGAACCCTCGCCAAGTATGACCTTTCTACCAATACACCTCGAACAAAACTTCAGGTATTAATAGGACAAAAGAAGTCACTTACCCTTGTACTACTTCTTAATTACTTTACCAGCAGCGATGAACCGCACCTCTCTGGATGCCGCTGTTGCTGCTGTTACACCTCTGAGGTAGTGGGCGATGAAAGTATTCCTGTTCCTCCATCGTCCCGCCTCCAGAACTTCTGCGATGGTGGCACCTGTTGCCGAGGCCCACGATGTCGCCATAGCTCGAACTTCGTGAGCGTTGGTGTGGATCGAGGGGTCACCCGCCTCTGTTCGGTGCGACCTCTCGATAGCTTGGCAAATCCACTTGCTGATGGCGCCTGTCGACGCCGGCTCTCTAGTGGGCATGTCTCCCTTAGGTGATAACTTAACAAACAACAGTGTCCACGGTACAGTCCTGGGATCCCCGTGTTCACTCTCCACCACATCTTTCGTTCGAGCCAGGTAAAACCGTAACGCCCTTACGGGGCAATGTAGCCTGTCTGGACAGCCCGGTTCGAGAGTTGTGGCCAACGCTGTGACCACCAGAGGAGACGGCGTTTCGTCTGCTCGGAGCGTTTTTGCTCTGAATTTCAAATGGGGTAAGAACGTCACTTTCGACCAAACCCTGTTTGTCCTGAGAAAGTCAGTACCTCTCGCAAGCGCTGCCATTTCGCCTTGTCGTGCTGCCGTGGCGACGGCCAGTAAAAACACGGTCTTGATTGTTTGATTTTCCAGCGTTGCGGTCCCTAGTGGTTCGAACGTTGGGCCCGCTAGGTAAAGTAATACTGTGGGCAAGTCCCATCCTTGGCATAACTTCCTTTCTCTCGGTCGCATGTTACAACACGATTGGATCAGATTCGACACAATCGGGCTGTTCGCCGTAGACCTGCTTCCGGATACCATAAGAACTGAGTTGATGGCGGCTCTGTAGCCCTTAATGGTACTCGCCGCCAAACCACCGTTAAACAACGAAGTTAAAAACTCGCACAACACTTGTGGGGACGGATGGAGTGGATCAATTCCCTGTTGCCTGTGCTGCCAACCAAAAAAAAAAGACTGTGATGACGCAGAGCAAACCTATACATCATTAAGTCCTTACTTCAAGTTAAAATCCTATCCAGTTGCTTGTAACTTGTTTTTGCAAGTTACTTGTGGCCTGCATTTTGGGTTAGTCATAGGATGAAGTGCTAAATGTTCACTTTTTCAACTTCTAGAGAATTATAATGTTTGAGTGTTTTACATAAACTGTATTATTTTTATTTGACCGCATGTTACTCTTATTTTAGAACCAGTTCTTCATAACTCAGACGTCAGGTAGCAAAGATGTTACCAACGGAATTGGTGATGCACTTTACCGGCGAATTATTCGTGCACATAAGTAATTTTGTTATTTATTTTTTCTTGTGTTTAAAATTTTGACTAAGGATACAGTAAGCATGACTGGTTTATGCCTTCCTTCATACCACAAATGCCGACAGCTCATTTGAATTGGATATCCCGTACAGATTGGCTCCTTAGCTAAAACAGTGCTGTCCGCATGCTGTGCAGTGAAGTACTACTAGTAAATGGTACCCTAAAAACTAGATTCAAAATTATCGTCGGTGTTGCCATTTATAATGTAAAAACTTCAATAGTTTTATTGCATACCTGCCTTAACTGTGAAAAGTGTTTCTGGTAGCTAATTTTACTCATTAAAGTTGAAGGTTAAAAAATGCAAAGTATAATTAATAACTACGTTCTTAGCTATGGAATAAGATTTCTAACTTAGCTATGGAATGACTAACTTAACAGTTGCACCGTGTGCTCCATAAAATAGATGCTTATGTATTTACATGCGTTTTTTTTTCAAATAGAGTCTTTGTCTCCTTTTTAGTTCGAAAACGCCTTTCAGAGTTTATGTTGTTATACCCTTGCTTCCGGCGTTTGAAGGCAAATTTGGAACCAACCAAGGTGTGGCCCTTCAAGCAGTGACTCATTGGAATTACGCTTCAATATGCCGTGGACCAGACTCACTTATGGGTCGACTCAGTAGCAAAGGTACAAACTCTAATGACGTATTAAAAGTTTTAAAACCATTTTTGTTGCCATTTATCATATTATTTAATATTGATTTCATTTTACAGTGGGTGATCCTGCAGCATACGTATCTTTCTACGGACTCCGGAATCACGACATGTTGAATGGAAACTTGGTAACCACTTAATATTCGGCCATGCCAAAAATAATTATTTAGTTTTGCGGGCAAAGTTGCAAATTGAAGCACCAGGCAACCAAGCATTTTATTTTATTTAACTGACCATGTTTCTTCCACATGTACGTAGCTCAACTCAAAGCTGAAAAAGTATGTAGAAAGCCTTAAAAAATTGTGCAAATGAGTTACCTGTATTTGTCATCTAGTATTCAGGTTATTTTTTTAGGTTTTGCCAGATAACTTCTTACTGGTTTAAACTAGAGGTTTGAAATTAGCACTATTGAAAGCGCGTTTCGAGGCGGTTAAAATGGTGTATTGGAATGTCAAAGTCAGTCAAAATTTGATGGAAATATTTTTTAGCAAGTGAACCAAGATTAAGATAAATAACTTTGACCTGCGATTATTTAAGGTACCCGGAAGTGCCTGTAAACCAAATAATTAACTTTGCATGGCCTTATTTGCATTTATTGCGCTATAAAAAAAATGCTTGTCGTATTTTTTTTTTTGTTAAAACGTTTTTGAGTCTTAAAAAAAAGTAAAAATAGTAAGATACAGACACCGTTACGGTAAATCTGCAGATATTCAGTGTATCAATGCCAGATCTGAATCGGTATTTCTTATCGATTCTTTAGATACCACAATTTGCTGATAGAGAATTGACTGGTGGTACTACCTTGATTCCGGAAAGGGAATCACAACATGAAGTCTGTTTCTGAACGAAATCCGTTACGGTATCAAGAACTCTATATGTTCCGTACCATGATTCAAGAAATTAGAACGAGACACGGGATGTATCAAATCAGCGTATCGATAAAACATATCGGGCAATATCGGATCTGTGTAAAAGTAGTATCGGTATACCCCTACAAAACTGGGACCAGTATTCTGGGTAAAAAAGCCAGTTCTTGAGTCCAAAAAGTGTGTCATATTTTCGTAAAAAAATTTGTTAACTTTCATTCAGTGTAGTCAACTTGATAGTCACACACTAGCATAAATCTAGAACCCAGAGTTTAGTTTAGATCAGTTGTAAAATTTCCATAGACTGTGCTTTACATCTGAGGTAGAGAACAAGTAATGAGAGTAAGAACTGTGGTATTGTAAATAACACGATTCTTATTAAATGGTTATAGGTCACCGAGCTAGTGTATGTCCACAGTAAAGTACTGATTGCAGACGATCGTGTCGCCATTACTGGATCAGCCAATATCAATGATCGTAGTCTAACCGGAAAACGAGATAGTGAAATTGGTGTCTTTTTGGAAGACACAGACTTGATACCAGGTCGGCTAGGTGGACAAGAAGTGATGGTTGGGAAGATTGTCAGCAAATTACGGAGGCAATTATTTAAGTAAGTAGCCATGTACTTCAATTGTTGTTGAAATAATTAACAAATGTAGGGGGTATGGAACACCTAATGCTTTTATTTATTGAAACTGGAGTCTGTAATTCTCACAAAACTGGTTAAGGAATATCTTTACCCATTTTGGCATAAAGTTGTAAATTACCGAATTTGCACCGATACCAGTACTGGCTCGGATCAGTTGCCAATATTTGCCGGATTGTATCGGATCGTTAACGGCAACTTTTCGCTCAAATGTCAAATAATTCTATAAATATAAAATTCTGAATTGGTTACCTACAGCTAAAAGATAGCTTAACTTTAATACAGTTAATTCACCCAAATGGGCCTTACATAACCTAACAAAGTTTTTCTGTTAACACCCCATGATATTACCATAGATTTTGGAAAAACTATTCCAGATGGAAACTACTCGCCTAAAAAAAAAAGTTTGGCATGCCAACTCATGAGAATGATAAAAGAGTCCAGATGTATGGAGTGACCCTTTGTAGCCGTAACAATAGATAGTGTAAATCTGTTAAAGAGAGTAATAACCCCACCTCTAGAGTGCCTCCACCGCAGAAATAAAATCTTAAGCTTACGCAACCGTTTTTCGTACGACAGATTTCAACATCCAGCAATCTTGG
Source organism: Lithobius niger (assembly GCA_023313725.1). Classification (NCBI taxonomy): domain Eukaryota; kingdom Metazoa; phylum Arthropoda; class Chilopoda; order Lithobiomorpha; family Lithobiidae; genus Lithobius; species Lithobius niger. The sequence goes on along the minus strand of JAHWFP010267324.1, from coordinate 42,123 downwards.
TGAAAAGGTATTGAATCCTTTACAGTGCATGAAGATGCTTAATGTGTTATTTTGATACGGATTCCAAAGGTTGATTGCATATTCTAGGATGGGACGTACCAAAGCCAGATAATGTTTGAGGAAGACCCCTGCTGTTTACTATTGTTACCAATTAGTTTACTATAGGTTTTTACAATAAGTATTACCTGGAATTATTAATACCTTGCTATGACTGCCTAATAACTTTCAATTTACTATTAATTTATTATTGAAATTACTGGAACAAAAAACCTTGAAGGCGGGTTGCCACCAAATTAAAGTCTGCAGCATCTAGCACCATCGAGTTCTTTCTAGCACTTGCTCGCAGCAAGCAAAGAAATGCACAAAGCAATATCTTTTAACACAACAAACAAGCCACTTACTTCCTTAATTACTGAGTGAAAATTTGGTACGTCCACGTGTACCTGGGAGCAAGCTGTAAAAGTTAACAATATTGCTGCCTCTAGATGGCGTCACAGTATTTTCTTTATATTCTACCGTGGTGCCATCTAGTGGCAGTAATATCGTTAATCTTTAGAGCTTGCTTCATGGTGCATGAGGGCATACCACATTTTTACACAATTTTTAAGGAGGCACATGGTGTGTTTGTTGTGTTAAAACATACGTCTATAAATAACACTGTTAATTTCTAATTAGATGGAAGAAATGGAAAAATGCAAGTTTCTTTTCTTCAGGAACTTTTGAAACTAAAATTAGACGAAACCTGAAATTAGAGGGAGACAAAAAGACAACTGGATAGAAAGAGGATATATGGCCACAAAAGCCTAACCTAGCACTTGTTTCCAGGTTTTTAGAACATCGTGTAGGCTGCCCTTCACCAACACCACCTCTACCTGAAAGTTTAGCAGCACGACTGCAAGCCCTTACTGGACTTAACATCTGCCTTTAGAGTACAGGTAGCACTAACGACACATTATGCTATGCTGTTAGGGACTGAACTTTGTTAGATGACCTCGAGTTTGGCGATACAGATTCTTGATTGCTCAGAAATTGAAGGGAAACAGGAGTCTTAGGGGTCGGGCCAGTATGTCTGGATGGCACCAATCTCGACGCAGTGTGACGGTCCGATTGGTTGATGGCTAAAATTCCGACCAAACCCTAACTCTCTGCATACTCTTCATTATAAGTAACGCCAAATAAAAATAGGTTAACGCACAAATAAGTAACAAACAATTGTTAATGCGTGCTAATTACAACTGAAAAGTGTTTAAGTAGTAAGTTATTCGTGAGAAACTCGGTTATCGATTTTTATATTATGGCTGTGATGATTTGCCTACCTCAAGGTGGGCCATCATCGCACCCGTTGTATAACAATTGATAACTGTGAGTTTGTTCAACAATAACTAATTTATACCACAGTTGAGACATCAAGCTAACTCATATTTAATTAAAACGTTTTTGTGTTTGTAAAAATTACTTCAAGAAATACGATAATCCATATGTCAAAATGAATGAAGGTCATTCCATTTTAGTTTGTGGTGGGTGTTAGACGGACAAGTCCTTTGGCGGGTAGGCTATGCCAAAGCTACCATAGCTTTGGCTATGCTAAAGTTTGTGGAGGGAGGGGGGTGGATGGGAGTTAGACAGATGCGCCGTTTGGCAAGGTTTGGCTGATAATCTCGCTTGTGTTTTCGAAGTTGTTCGGGGAGGAAAAAATTCGATATGTGAGGCAACATGGATAGAAGTACATTGTGTGACATTCCGGCAAGGTAACTAATTCATTTTGTGCGTTTGTAGGTTGTTTGAGAATTGTTTCAACTCATATGGTAATGGGTGTAGTAGGGTGGATGAAGGTCATTCAAATTTAGTTTGTGGAGGAGGGGGAGGGGGGGGGGGGGGAGTTAGACGAAGTGAATAAACTTATGGGCCAGAGATGTGAGAGTTAGCAGGGATAAGATTTCATTCGGGACATTTCCGCAAGTAATTCCTTTTGTACGTTTTTATTGCGTTACATTTTTGGATGCTGTATTTGGTTGTTGGTGTGTGCGTTCGCGTCGCCTGATACGGAAATGTCAAAAGCGTGGGTTATTGACGAAAGTGTGGGGTAACTTGATAACCACACTTTTTGCTATGATGCACACTTCCGGTCATGGTTAACGGGATTTAACCCACTGTATTTACCCAGTTAGAAGCCCCTCCCCCCCATATGAAATGTTGGCACTTTCTATTATTTTTGTACTCATTTATAAGCGCCTACATAAAATACGCTAAATTAAAAAAAAAAATCGGTTGGCGGGTTATACGGGAGTGTTTTGACACATTAAACAAAAAAAAAAATCCCGGTTCTCTATAAGCCTAAACGTTCACCCACTGAACTCGACAGCAGCAGTAATACAAATCACACGAAAACCGAGTTAAAAATCTTAAATTTCCCACTTTTTGCCATGCTTATCTTTTTATAATTCATGAAAATTTTTAGCTCGTTTCAAGATTTTGGTTGTTTTAAGTGTTAATATCGTTATTTCAAATCAACTTTTAATTAATAGCGGCCAATTTTGTACTCCGTTTGAGCATCACGTCTTCCTTCCTCCATGATCGAATCGTTGATCGGTTACTCCGTTCTGGGTCAATTTTCTGTTCCTGCACAGATGATGATGATGAGAGAAGAGTGTGTGGAGCATTAACCGATAAGCTGCTTTAAGTATAGTACACAGTACTAAAAGGCAGAATAGCTTTTTTTTTTGGCTTACAAGATAATAAATATTTTGGATGGTATTAAGGTATGCACTAGAAACATTTTTTACCTCCAGATAGAAGCGCCCGCCACTCAAATTTGCTAAGCGCCCGGCGCTTCTAACTGGGTAAATACAGTATTGAAATTTAGTATGGCGTTGAGTTAGCGTGACGTCACAGCGGTGGTATAAATGTGAATAAATGTAAAAAGTTTTATTTTCTATTTCAGAGAATTTCTTGGTTGCTTCAGTAGCAATCCTCTTGGCATTGATGTTACCGATCCTGTATCAGATGAATTTTACAAAGATGTGTGGTTAAAAACTGCAGCCCTAAACACTTCCATCATGGAAAAGGTAATTACAGCCAGAGCAAAAAAAAAGTTTGGTTTGTAAATGTTTCACACACTTTTTTGCAGTGATCAGCTGTTAGTTTAATATATTACAGACGTAAGTATCTGGGTTTGCACGAGTGAAGTATGGTAGTTTTTCAGTTCAGAATTGCACTTCTGTGAAATAATAGTCCACTGAAGTGTTGAATAGTAAACAAAAGCCATTAATTCAATAATTTGTCAATCTGTTGTCAAGTAAGTATAACATTTTCTTCCCTGTTAATTGTAAGTAAAGGCAATTAGAGCCGTATTCAGAAAACGCACTTGAGGGTCAACTCTGTTAGGGCCAACCACGATTTCAGAAATCGCACTTGGCCAAGTTGGCCCTCCAACTCACCCACAACTTCCGCGAAAACCGAGGGTGGTGAGTATCACCCTTGAGAGTGTTACAACCATGAATGAGCTTCCAATTGTTCGCAACGTCCACCATTTACGTCAGGACAAACAGAAAACACGACTGGAACGGGCGTACATAAAGACTGCATTGTAGCACTATATGGTGAAGATGACTTGTGATACGGTTCCGTATGTTCAAAGATAAATTTTTTCAACGAACTGCTAACGCTGCTATCAGCTAACTGCGTCATATACATGCACATGTGACAGAACGAAAACCTAAACTGACAAACACATACAGAACAGACGCCATAAACAGCAAAACGCCTAAAGAATGGAAAGATTAAAAATATACAGTAAAATGAACACGTAATTGTTCACACGAACTAAAACGGAAATCCTCAAACACACAGACAATAAAACACTGCCGTAACTATTAGTCTGCTTGTTTCATAAAATTATAAATGCACACAAAATACAGATGTAGCCACTCACACAAAACAGACTTAAAATATAAAACAACAAATACAGACAAATATTAGAACAAAACCTGTATAATACACAAATTAAGCACACACGTACAAACATATGCACGCACACGAACGCACAAATGCACATTAAACATTTCAAACACAAACTGCGTTCACTTTCTGACATAACCATGGTGTAAAATCAGTCCTTGTTCCCTGGAATTGGAGTTTAATTTAAGGCCGTCGTTGCCAGTGGCCATGGTGTTGGAGTATGCACTTACGGGCAGCCGAGGTTGGTGATGTCAGAACGCAGCAGCTGGCCGCCCCAAACGCAGAACTTTCTGCCACTGTCTGCGACACCAATTTTCCCCAACAAACAGATTCACTACAGTCCATCTTTTCCCCGACATGGTCTACAGTGAATCTGGTTTTATAATATGGTTACCCACATGTTTATTAGTTTTTACCCTCTTCAGTGCTTTACCATATTGAACGGTCTATTCCACCAATGGAAAGGTCTCGTCGAGACGATTAAAATAAAACGATGTACTGGAATGTCAAAATCGGTCAAACATTGACGAAACGGCAGAAAGTTGGCCAAAATTTGTCCACGACGGCCTTCAACTGTCCGCGGCGTATCGTAGCGCTGATTCTGTACGGGGGCAGGCCCTCAAGGACGAGCTGATCAAGGGCCACAGTTTTGCCATTCGGAAACGCCTTGGTGTGTTGACCCTCAACTGTTACCTTTAGCCCTTGGTCGATTCACCCTTGAGTTTATGATGAAGGGTGTTCTGTGAATATGGCCGTTAGTGTTAGCTTCATGCTTTGTGTTTGCTCACTTGCTATAGTTTCTTCCACATTATGTTTTCAGAAAACTAACTGGATGACGACGCGTTTCCTTACACTTACGAGTGCAAAAACATGTGGTTATCACATTTGTACACTCAACAAAGTTACTGTTAGAGTTTACGAATGGGATGTTTGCACTCGTAGTGGAAGAAAACGTGGTGTCATACAGTCAGTTTTCTGAAAGCATAGTGTGGAACAAAGTATAGTCTGGAGTCTCGGGCATTCATTAAATAAAGATGATGACAGAGCACATCGATGTTGTTAATGACTTGGCTTTATATTCACTCTAACGACATCTACATTGCTTACAGGACTGATCTATATATTTAAGACTAAGTGGTAGTGTGTTCATTAATATGGGTATCAAGCCTTTCCCCCTTCACATATTAATCATTCCCCCAAAACAATATTTATTTGTTTGTCCTATCTGCAAATATGAACGTCCTATTTTCATTGCAGCTAAATCATTTAGTGGAATAGTCTTTCAGGTAGTTGGGTGGTTTGCAGACCCTTCCTGATCTAGATGTAGCCGCGCTTGGCACTGGTTGAATTAAATTGTTATTCACATTGTCATTGGTCACAACAACATCACCGTTACTTTCTGGAGGGGATTCATTGTCCGAGCTTAGTAGTCCTCCATCCTCTTCAAAACGCACATATCTCCCGGTGGGTGTGGTTTTCTTGTGAATCGGTTGTTTTGATTTTAAGATGGGTTGTTTTGGATTCTTATCGCTCCTCTCCAGCAGTTTGAAATGTGATTGGTTCCACGTTATCAGGTGATCTACTTGGGAAGCAGTGATCATCGTTCCCTTAATGTTGGTCACTCGATATGGGTGAGGGTCATATGGTGGTGTTAGTTTGTCCTTCTGTGGTTGTGTTACCAGCACTTTGTCTCCTTCCTTTAGCATAGGTCGTTCATGCCTAATAATTATGCTTGTCTGCATGTCGCTTCATGCTTGCTTTCGCTCTTGCGTCTATTGTACGAACTTGGCTATCATCAAGAGTTGGCAATAGTTGTGGTAGCTCAGCATGTAAATTTCGGCCTAGCAGCAGTGTTGCCAGCGGCTTCCCTGTTGAAGGATGCGGTGTTGTTCTATAACTCTGCAAAAATTCAGTGAGCGCGTCTTCCCATGGTTGTTGTGTTATTCTTGCAATTCTCACTGCATGGCTTTCAGTAAGGGTTTCATAAAGCGTTCTGTTCCGCATTTGCATTTGGCCAATAAGACGTTATTTTCCTATGTTGAAAACCTCACTCTTTTGCGAACAGTTTGAATTTTCCACTTTTGAAAGGTGGACCATTGTCTGTCTTGACTACAACCATGCGAGCATTTCTTTAAGTTTTGGTATGACAGTGTCACCTGCTGTCGACTTTAGTATTCAAACAAGTGGGTATCTAGAGTTCTCATCTATCACGACCATGAGATACCGTTAGTTAAAAATCGGTCCAAGGAAATTTACAGCAACGTGCTGCCATGGTCCTGGTGGCAATGGACTCATCTCTAGCGGTGCTTTTGTGGTTCCACAGGGCTGTGTGGTTGTTTCGCAAGCTATGCATTTTCGTATTCAGTTATTTTCACATCCATTTTTGGAAACCACACTTTTTCTCTCACCAATGCTTTTGTTTTTAGTCTCATCTGATGACCAGTGTGTCCTAGCTGTGTGGCTCTCTTTTCCATCGACTCGGGGATTACTATCCTGTGCCCTTTTAATAATACCCCCGTGTCTTGATCAACTGTGAGCTGTTCTCGTATCGTGTGATATATTGACAATTTTGCTTCTTTATACCAGTTGTTCGTTTGAAGGGCTAGTTTCACAGTTGTTAGCAATATACATCAGCATGTGTTTCTGTGATTATGCCTTAACGCTTCAGGCTTTGCACAATTGAGCAGCACTTTCACAAATCTGTCAGCTATTCGTTGATGTTTCGTATTTTCACACTTTTGCCCACAAAAGTGTCTCGAGAGAAAGTCTGCAGGATTTGTTTTTCCAGGTATGTGGCAAATCTTGTAGTCGTATTGTTGCATTCTCAAATGCCATCTTTCAATGCGTGCAGACGGTTGCGAGTTTGGAATTTGTCAATATTTGTACCAACGGTTTGTGGTCTGAGAAAATTTTTATAGGTGCACCATACGTATATAGTTTAAAATGTTCACATCCCCAGACGATTGACAGCATTTCTCGTCCCAGTTGAGAGTATTTTTGCTCCGTGCTGTTCAGAGCACGACTTGCGTAGGCTACTGGGACTGCGTATTCATGTTGTGCAGACTTCTGGGCAGGATTGCACCCAAACCAAATGGACCCGCATCGACGTATAGTAGTGTTTCTGCTTCTGGGTTGAAGTAGGCTAACACTTCTGTTTGTGTAATTATCTGCTTAATATCTTTAAAAGCTTTCTCTTCTTCTCGAGACCACCACCATTTTGTGTTCTTCATTGTTAAGTCTTTTAGAGGTTTTGATAATGAAGCTAAGTTTGGCAAAAATTTCGTACAATATTGTACCATGCCTAAAAAACTGCGCACACCTTCTGGATTTGTTGGCGCAGGTGCATTATAAATTGCAGACGCTTTATCTGGGTCTATTTGCGTCCCATTTTCTGATAGTACTTCAATGTGGTTTTATTTAGTTCACATTTTTCTGGATTATGAGTAATGTTGCTCTCGCTGAACTTTCTCAGAACTTTCCTTAAGATAATGCCATGTTCTTGTTTAGTTTTTGCATATATTAGTATGTCATCACTCAAATTTATGGACCCTGGGATGTCTCGTATTATGCTTCTTATCGCCTCTTGGAATTGTTCGGCTGCCGAGTTTGTTCCAAAATTTAGGCGTTTGTATCGAAACAGGCCTAAGCGCGTTGAAAATGTGGTTATGTATCTTGATTCTGCTTCTAATTCCAGTTGGTGATAGCCTTTGCTTCAGACTAATTTTGAAAATTAGCATGCTCCATTTAATTCGTGAATAACATCATCAACAGTTGGCATAGGATGTCGTTCCCTTATTATGGCCTCATTAGGCAATCTCATGTCTACACAGATTCGTAAGTCCCCATTTGGTTTTTCCTTGATCACTAGCGGTGATACTCAAGGGGTAGGGCCATACACTTTCTCTATGATATCTAATTCTAAAAGTTTCCGTATTTCCTTTTCTACTTTTTTCCTTGTATGGAAAGGAATTCTCCTGTGTCGTAGGGCTTTTGGTTTCACTTTATGATCTACGTGAAGCTTCACTGTGTAGTTCTTTATTTTTCCTAGACCTTTAAATATATCAGCAAACTCATTGCGATTTCTTTCATTTTTGGATCGTTTGTATGTGGTAGATTGACATCGCTGTGCACTTGGTTTACACGTTTTTCGTCCAGAGTCATCATCTACCAGGATTTTAATTAACTTTAAATTTGTGCACGTTGCATAGTCCAGGATACATCCATGGTTGCCTTCTATTACGAAGATAAGGGCTTTTGTCTGTCTGTTTTTATAGTGTATTGTTCCCCAGAATGAACCCATTACATGTAGTGGCCGATTTTGGCCATATAGGTAAATCTTTGTGGCGTCCGATTTCAGTTTCGTTCGCAGACCCATTTTATTGTACGTGCTTTCATCGATAATTGTGGCCGTAGCACAGGAATCGATGTTCATCTTGACCTGTATTTCTTCTACAGATACAGTGGCTCTAGGGTGTATGTTTCGTTTGGGTCTAAATTGCTCCTGGTTATCACTAATTTTAAAAACACGTCTAGGTTCTTCATCACTGCACGACTGGTCTAACATTTCATTTTCTCGAATGTGCATTATATTTATTGATTCACTTTTACTTTTGCGTATGGGCAAGACCTGTTGTCTCTTGTTTGGCTTGTGCTGCATCTCTCTCCTCTGCATAGCATACGTTTGCAAAGTGGTTGAATTTTCCACATTTTGGCACGATTTTCCTTTAGCTGGGCAATTTATTTGTCGTCCATCATGTGGCCAACTTCTTCCACAACGTTTGCATGTCGAGTTCGATTTGCTTCGCGCCTGTTGACCAGCGTTTTGCGACGATCGTTGCCATTTAGGATTTTGTTGTGGGGGCCGCCATCTTGATTGACTTCCATTTCGTCTTGCAGTGTGACTTACGGTTTCGCTTGACCTTTTTTTAGAGAAACCCGTCGTTATCTTGTTAACTTCTTGTTCCATCGGTTTCGCTATCTGACTAGTACATTTTTCTATGGCTTCGGCTTGACTTTCAGTTATTTCGTATGTTCTTCCTAATTCTAGCACTTTCTCTAGAGTGTACGTCGTGTCCCCAAGCGCTTTTCTTCTTAAGCGTGCGTCTTTCGTGCCAGCTATTATCTGGGCTTTTACTTCTCGCACTACTTTTACGCACTGCCGTACTTCAGAAACACTAATGTTTCCGTGCTCCAGAATCCAAGAAAAT
>JAHWFP010267324.1:21347-32949 GCA_023313725.1 Lithobius niger | reverse complement strand
CCCTCCATCTTCCATCCATCATTTCTTCTTTCCTTCCATTCTTCCTTTCATCATTTCTTCCTTCCTTCCTTCCTTTCTTCCATCCTTCCTTCCATCCATTCTCACCTCCTTCCTTCCTCTTTTCCATCCTTCCATCCTTCTTAATTCGTTCCTTCCTTTCATCCATCCTTCCTGCCTTTTTATCTTCCTTCCTTCCATCTTTCCATTCATCATTTCTTCCTTCCTTCCATTTTTCAGAAATACGAATGTTTGACACCATTTTAAAACCAAATCTATTGTTTTAATTTTTCCATGCATTAAGTCAATTAATACAAAACCGATTTTAAGATCTATATGTGGTGTGTTGCAAAATACGTCGTCTGTGCATCCTTTTCAGATCACCTCTTTGCTCGAGGAGGTTTTCATGAACAAACATGAAGAGGGTTAAAAAAAACTTTGACGTTATTTTTTCAGGGTTTTTCACGTATTTGAGGTGATAATATCAAGTTACAGCGATGAAAATTAGGGATCGGCCGATATGACTTTTTACCGATACGATACTATACCGATGAAGGGTAAACCTATCTGATCCGATCCGATACCGATAATAATAATAATAAATCACGACTAAAGTTTAAATTCCGTACAAATGCAACTTCAGTTTCAGGTTTTGCATGGCTTCCAACTGTTGAGATTATCCAAAATGTTCTGTGCAGCAATAACAGCATTTTTATCTTATTTATACTTAATGGCTTCTATACATTCATCTTCTCGGTTAGATTTTAAGTTGATCGTTGTAAAGCTTGGAGCATTGGAACCATCACATGCTACATTTTCATTACAAACTGAGCTAATGGCTTTCCTTTTCCCACTTGGTTATTGCTTTTGCCAAGCTCGGTATCAATTTTGCAGGGAAAACTGTTGCGTTTCTTGGCTTAATGAATATCTGTATCGGAAGCATTACAGTGGTCCGATACCAATAAGGCAAAAATACTGATAAATACAGATTATACAGATACCAGGGGTCGTAGTGTTCCCACTTTTTCCTTATTTCCTACTTTTTTTTTCTAATTCCTTATTTTCCTACTTTTTTCCTGTTTTTAGACAGTTCCCTACTTTTTTTCAGCCATGCTTCTTTTGTGTGTAAATTTAAGTGTAAATTAATAAAATAACGTATAATATTTGAGTTCAATACGTAAGGCACAAACTTTATTGGCGTACTCGGTCCCTGACTTGTTTTCAACGTAACGAGGCGTTCTGCACGTGCGCGTTGAAAAGCATCACTTCCGGTTTCTTATCTTGCGCGACGGTTTCGTTTTCACAAGTCTATCGTCAACTTCCAAGCATAAATTGTTGGATAAGTGCTTAGACTACTATTATTTTTCCACTGTTTAAATTTAGTACTAGCTGTTCGTAATTTCGTTTCTCGATACAATGAATGAGTATTAAAAACCTTAAGTGTTCTGTATTACGTCTGTGCGTTGAGCTTGCTGAGCCAGCTTCGATGGAATGGTTTCGTCACACATTTGGTTATGTCCAGTTTGTAGAGCGTCTACAACGAGAAAATATTCGGAAAGTTAATGAGCTACAATTGCGTGCAGCAGCTTTTCATGTACTGCTAATAAAATTAAAATGTATCACTGCCGTTGGGTACGTTATAGTGGACACTGCCGCTGCACTTTTTTTCCTTAAGTAAAATAAAAATGTATCACTGCCATTGGGTCCGTTATAGTGGACACTGCCACTGCACTTTTTTCCTTAATTCATCGCGGATCGAAATTTGTTATGTTGATCTTGGGTCCTACAACAAAAACTTTATTCGTACTTTCGCAAAATTGTGACCAATTTTAACATTCCATAGACCATTTTAATCAGTAACGTGCACAAACCACCAGTCCAATAGGGCAGGGACAACGTTTGTAAAAGGGCACGCTGAGGTATTGTTTCCGGAGACCTTTTTTTTGGCTCGTCATTTTTTTTTACCTTTTTTTTAAGCCTGTCTCTATTTTTACCATTTTATGCCCCTTACTGCCCCTTTCCTGGCCTTCTTTTTGCCCTTTTTTGGCCTCTAGGGCCATTCTGTGGTTGCAGCACCAGCGTTTATCGGGTCAGAAAACCAAAATACGACATATTTTTTTACAAAAAGAGTAAAAAGGGCACTTTTTCGAAAAAGGCAGGTGCAATGCCCCCCCCTGCCCCCCTCCCCCTCCTGTGCACGCCACTAATTTTAACCAGCTCGAAACGAGCGTTTCTATGGCTTAGGCTCTACACTTCAAGACTATCTCAAACGTCTTTGGAGTTAGGCTATTTAGCAAAAACTAAACATCAAGTATGAGTTGAGGATGAAAAAATTACGTAGAAGCGATACATTCTGTTTTTACTCCTTTTTACATCTCCCCCCCCCCCCCGGCCCGGGGGGTGTATTGTTAAAATAGTAGAGGTGCAGTCTTACTGAGGAGAATGCTTATATATTTCACGTCTCGGTGGAGATATTACGATATCGCTGGCAGGTTCCATAGGCCTTTTTTTTTTAGAACAAGTTACAAATCTTTAAAAATGTTCAGAAAAAAGTGCAGGCCTACTAAAAAAAACTTGTCTCTTGTTACTTGTTACTAAAATACGACCATGTCAGACTTGTCTGGCGGTGGTTCCATGCCCCCCTCCCCTCAAAAAAATACAGCCCTGGCTGTCTAGCTTGAAGAGCTCCGTTTTTTCCAGCTGCTGTCATGGGACCAAGTTATTAAAGAGATTTTTGTTAAATTGGCTATGGTATCCTAGATTTAGGAATGCTCTGGAAACGAGTAAGCTTTTATCACATTTACTGTTATTAAGCCCTGATATTATGCCTAGGGGTTCCTTATTTTTACCTACTTTTTAGTGAAAAATTCCTTATTTTTCCTTATTTATGACTTACAAAATTCCTTATTTCCTACTTTTTCCACCCTAAAAACCCGCTACGACCCCTGCAGATACCGATTTCAATATCGGACTATCCCTAATGAAAATAGTCCAATACTGTGTGCAATTTAATTATCTTTCGTGTGTTCCTACTCCCATCTTTGTACGTGCTTTGGTTCCGGAGGAGTAGACGTACAAACACACACGCACATCATACGTCCTTAATGATGTAGATGCTACGTCATGCACATTGGCCAACACAACCTGCGGCATGTGAACTGCTATCGTGGCAATCCACTTTATGAAGTTAACACTGTTAAAGACCTGGGAGTCGTCTTGAATGATTTCAGTGTTTCAGATCAAGTTGTTGATGCTGTCACCAAGGCAAAATATTCATTGGCTTTTTGGATGCTACTATTTGGATGCTGCTTCAGGCAAGATACATTAAGAAATTTTTCGTTCGTCCTCTTACATAACATTGCATTCAAGCTTGGCGGCCATGGTCAGTCAAAGAGATGCAAGTTGTCTTGAACGTGCTCTATGCAGGAATACTAAAACACAGTTTCGGGGGCTTTCGTATTGTGAAAGACTACGAAGACTCCGATCTCACTTCAATTCCTGAAAGGTAGACTTGAGACAATATCTTGACATACCCAGTCCTCCGAAGAAGAGTCAGGAACCCGAGAGTATTCTTTACCCCTTCAAATTCTGTGACTGGTGGGTACCCCTAGAAAATAACTGAACAAGAGTCACGTCAGGTTATAAATGCAACGTCATGACTTTGCACACAGTGTTATCAACCTGTGGAATGCACTTTTAGCCAACATGGTTAGGCTGGAACTACGAACTTGTTCAAGGCTGCAGTGGCCAAGTTTAACGCAGCTAAACCCAGAATCTGAAGTCCTACTTCTTATGCTGCTACGAGTCTCTGGCTTTGCGATTGTTTTTGGTGTATTATCATCATTAGACTATAAAATAAGTTGTGTGAAATCAGTTTAGCATTTATCTGAAATTTGTCTTTCTGGTTTCTTTTTATCGTAGTCTCTTGCTTGTAAGTACACTTTACTTTTACCCGTGCTTATGATGTTATCACACTTGTAGCTAACCAACTTTGGTTCGTTCGTGAGCATACCATCAGTAGCACACTTCTAAAGCACTGAAAATTGGTCTTTAATAATGTAGTTTCCAGTTGGTTTACTTTTGAATTTTTTGTTGTGTATAGGTTTTCCGTTGTCTTCCAACCGATGACATTCACAATTTTAACCAACTTCGTGAATACCAAGCCAAAGTACCTCTAGCAGTGTCTGACAGCTTGACTGCCCAGAAAATGTTGGGTGAAGTGCGCGGCTACCTCGTTTTATTTCCCCTGTACTTTTTATGTGAAGAAGACCTTACGCCACCTGCTGGAACAAAGGAAGCATTGATGCCTACAGCATTATGGGTGTAATAACTGGAAGAATGCAAGACTAATTATTTTTAATGAGATTTTTATGGCCAGTTTCTTTATTAGGACTTCCTAGTTTATATCTAGCAAATGCCTGAAGTTAGGCGAGACGCGAGGATAATCCATCCAGGAAACGGCCTTTTATTTCAATTTTCACATATGCTTGAGTTCTGTAATTTAACCCTAGAATATTTGGTTGTTTATGTAAGAAGCAGTTGTAAGGCTACTAAGAAGTTCCCTAAAAGCTAGTACGTATCCTAGATCCCTGTTTTTTTTTTTTTTTTTTTACTTTTTGCGTGTACATACTCTATTCTTAGGTATACGTTCAACTATGCCTACAGACCATGTTGCTGAACATGTTAATAATTTGTATGGGAAGACAATGCTTCGTAACGAAGGTTTGTATTATAAAAGCAAATGGTGTGATTGAATTTTTTTTTTTTTTACATATTATTGTCCAACTTCCAGCTCTTCAAATCTAGAAATTAAAGCAAATCTGAGTTATATTGTATTTTTTTAAATAAAATTTTGAACTTTGTTGACACTTGTAATTTTACAAGTCAAGTAGTTTTTTTTCCCTAAAGTGACCTTGTCAGTTTTAATGAAAGACAAGCATTCAATTCCTTGAGTACAAGAGCCCACTTAAAATTATTTACGTCATACACTAGAGACTAACTGCATTTGAAAGCTGTAGAAAAAGTATCAGAATGGTGTATTGGAACATAAAAATTTGTCTATTTTTGTGAGCTTAAAAAAAAACCGTAATAGGATGCATATAATTATATTAGACATGCATTCTTCTAGATATGTGCGATTCCTGCTTTTATAGTTTGGGGCATGCTATTGGCCAATGTAATCGGTGAAATCAAGTGTAATTCATTCCTTGGTTGTATTATACGACATAAGAAAAAAAATACATCATATGTAGCAATACATCACATGTGTGCTAGACAGTGGGAAAACGATCTCTGCAACGAGCACCTGAGTACCACATAAGTCTCCAGGAAAAAAATATCATCCAATTTTTAATAAATTTGCTTTTAAAGCCCAAATTACTCGTATTTACTTGGATACTACTGGATTCAAGTTTAAATTAAATTTTCAGTTTAGTAATTTTCAGACTAGTTCGTGGTGTAACCTTTACACACAGGTAAATAAGTACACCACTTCAATAGTTTTCAACAAAGCTAGGAGAAAGTGATGGATCTTGAAAAACGGTAAAGATGGTTACTGGTCAGTAACTTCTGAAGGACCGGTACAGTTTAGAACGCTACTGGCAAGCACTTCTTGCACTGGTACTGTTGACGGTGGCTGTGACTGGTAAATAATGGTGGGAATTCTTTTTGAAATAAGCATGTTGTCATATTGTTTCCTTTAAACCACTTCCCAACCGACGACTTTGTAGCAGATATTGTGCATATGAAGTACGTATGCTTTGGGCAAAACGTAGAGTACCACAAATGTAATTGAATACGAGAATGCTCCGTTAATTTCACCCACTCCTGTACGCAAGGTCGAAGTATGCCAGTTGTTCATTTTCCCTATTAATGTGTTTGTATACCTGGTATCTGTTTGTCACTCATGTGTTCGCCTTTTCTACATTTTTTTATTGTTGCTTTTGTGCCGAATTATCACAATCTGTTTGTTAAAGTGGTACGTTTTTAGTTTTGTCCCAATAGTAATATGTCATTTTTTATATTTTGTTTATGACTAATGCTGCCCCGGTACAATCTTTACCAAGCAGATTCTTAAAATTTAGCAGATGTCAGTAACCATTATAAACTGACCTAGTTTGCTTCAAGAGTAAAATTATTAAAACGTAAACTTCGAATATTACAGTTAAAATGTGAGCAATACACTAAGTGTCGTGATATTATCTTAAATGATTGCAGTTATAAAACATTTAGTGAAAAATTATCAATATCGGAGCTTTGCGAAGATTTTTCCTTGATCCCTAGACAGCGTTTGTATTCACCTTAAACTTAAAAATTCCAGGATTTCTCCAGAACTGTTTTTCAAGAAATTCAAGGACCCTAACGTGTATTCGATACACTTGAGAAAATTTTTCTTTGTTAACTATGAAGTCTTATCTGTACTG
This sequence comes from Lithobius niger, assembly GCA_023313725.1. NCBI lineage: Eukaryota > Metazoa > Arthropoda > Chilopoda > Lithobiomorpha > Lithobiidae > Lithobius > Lithobius niger. Next base: position 26,530 of record JAHWFP010267324.1, on the reverse strand, counting down.
TAATAAGCTGTACGTGGCCAATTTTGTTCTATCAAAAGAAACCTCTGAAACTCGGTTTCAATTCAGTTTCATCATGGAGAGTTTTCCTGTGCACTATAGTTAATTCTTGTTTATTTAGTTCGTATTTGGAAATTTAAGATTCAAACAGAAACACGATTTTCTGGCACGGGACTTTCCAAGACTTCAGGTATTTTTCGGGTTGTTTAAGCACTTTTCAAGGTCGGGATTTCCTTTATTTGAAGTAAATGCCTGTATGAAACCTGTCTAGAAAACCTTCGCTAAGCTTCGCTTTATAGGATGGTTTAAATGCTTATTCATTACGCATTTAAAGGATTAAGCATGACTGTCTTAAGAATTCCATTCAAGGTTGTTACATTGTTTCATTTTATTAAGGTTTGTTTTGTAGTTTCACGTTTTCTTGATCGTGGTAAAGTTTGGTACGCATTTTCATTTCTGAGGCTCCAGTTGTGATGGACTAAACATTACAAAACGATTAACGATTCTTCTAGGTAAAAAGAAGCACGACCTTAATAGTTCATACAAATCCATGAAACAATTTGCAACACTCTGGGCATGCACAATACACTTCTGCATTGTTGTGTACAGTGTGACACCACTTCCTGCTGGTTACCACGCAGAGCCAGTCTGGTGCATCCAGTCACACAAGTTTTTAAGTAATGTAATTGTTTTTGTTACACATAACCGGATACAAGCACGGTTATTGTTATTGGCAGCTATACAGTAGGGAGAATATTTTGCCTCTTTATCTGTCGAAATGTCTGTCGAAATGTGTTCTTGTACATTAACAAATAATTTGTTCGCTCTGTGTGCTCTTTTATGTACAGAACTAGAACCTTATTTTGTATAAGAATATACCTGTATATATGGGTACTTGTGATGCAAAAGCGAGTGCTGATCTGCGATTTTACGGTGGGAAAAGTCCTTTAAATTCTTCAGTCAGTGTTATTACTCGTTTAAAAGTTTACTGTTGAAAGCCCAGCAGCTATTCCTTATGCTACCAGATCAGAAGTTATTTACTCCCCACTATCGCACTTCGTAGATTTGCTGATAAATATCTGGCAAACACCAAATCGATTTTATAACGTTTTAATGTGCAATCAAACATTTGATTGGGGATAAAAGCCCTTGGAATGTTTTTTGTCATAAAATGAATAGTGGGAAATTGTAAATTTTGCATAAAGAGGATTATTTTTTCAATATAAATATTTTTAATACTTCTTTAAGCTGAAGATGACATTATATTGGTAAGCGGGATGCTTTGGTCAGGTAATATTCGTGGAAAAAACCAGTTGGGTAGAATACATAAGTCCCAAGAAGACCCCACCCCAAGTCCTTATTTTTAAGCCTAAGATATGACTTAGAAAGAAAAAGTTTAGACTTCCCTCTTGTAATTGAAATTTTTCTGTCGTTGCTTTGGACTAAAATACAAATTTCTACCATTGTTTTTTTTTATGGGCCACCCTGGACTGCTGCTTAAAGTGGCACTGAAAGTCTGCAGAATCTGCCAACATCTAGCACTTGCTTACATCAAGCGGAGGAAAGCACAACACCATTTCTTTTAACGAAACAAGCAAGCAACTTGGTCCTTAATTATTTAGTGAAAATTTGTTATGTCCTCGTGCGCCTGAAAGCAAGCTATACAGTTTTACAATATTACTGCCACTAGATGCACCATGGGCGGTAGATTCGTAAATTTTGTGTGTGTTTCAGAAGATGCATCGTCGCATAAAAAAAACTGAACAGGTAATCCTGTTCTGGACAAATGAAGTTTTGCAGAATGACAGATTTCCAGTACCTGTTGTACACATAAATTAAAAATTTTTGCTGATTAAAGATAACCGGCGTTGAACTGACAATTTTACAATGCACTATTTTTAAATCCAGCTTATATTTATTGATGCTGCAGTTGTTCAAGATTTCAGATTGTAAAGTGTTAGATGAGAAAAAACACTGAAGTGTTGAAACTGATCTATGGCATTTGTGCCACTCCAGTTTTGTTTGTGCTGAACTGTAATTATTTTTATCAACATTATTTTAATAGTTCCAGTGAAAGACATTAATGTTTTCGAATGTTTTTAACAAAGAAAAGATCCCGTATTCAGCAGACAAAACGGGAGCAAAGTATACCTCTCGTACAAAACACAATCCGTGAGTGTTTGAGGAAGTTTTTGTGGGTTGTTTTGTACATAAGCTTCCATCCATAATTTATATACTACCGTACGTACAGCTGCATCCAGTATACTGGTGATATTCTTGGAAAAGGTATATTTTATATGTGTTGCTACTGTATTCTTTAAAGATGAGCTGTAAATCATTTGTACTGATAAAATCGGTAATAAAATGTGGTATAAGTAGTTCCGTTTTGTTCTGGTACTCAAAGCTTTGAAAAGCCCTTGTTATTTAACAGAGAAAGGTGCTTTCATAAAGTTTTTATAGCCGACGAAAATATACATTACCTATTTTATTAAATAGCAGTTTCCCCAATTTGAGCTCTTATTCCCCTAGAAGAAAGTTGTCTTCCCTGCCAGGCTCGTAATACTGCGCATGTCCGGAGTGGCTCTATAGATATACAGAGCACAACGCATATCCTCATCTTTTCTCCTAGGGCAATCACCATGTGTGGTTGCTCTTGAGCCTCTCCCGCTCCGCTCTGTAGAGGATAAGAAAAGGTTTGGACCCACTCTGCTGTGAAGAGGATAAGAAGAGGATTGGGCCACAGCAATCCGCTTCGGCCTTGTCTATCCTCATGATCTGCATGCTCCGCCGCTTCCCGACTTGGCAGCCTCCCTGCGTATTAGTAGATGCTGCACTTTACGATGTAACAAACGATGCGACCTGCCTTCTCTGCGATTCCGTCGTATGACCGATCCGCTGTCCGGAGCAAGCTCACGAGCCGCGTTCACCCTTCTTTCCTCTTACACGGCGGCCTTCATGAGCAAGAGGAACAAAGGGGAGGAGAGGGTGGATCGCCGCCCAAGCTGCTGTCTGCTCCATGGCTCAACAGCTGTGAAGCTGCTCCAGCGTTTCTTGCGGCCTGCTCGCAGTCTAAGAAGAATTGACGGTCCTCGATCCCTTCTCGTTTTCCTTCCTGTCGTTGCTACGCAAGGGAGGGGGGGGGAACCATCTCAGTAACCATCGGACGACTGCCGGTAGGATATCGTGTGCTCCATGGATCAGATAGCTGCACACACGAAGGTATCCATCCGCATCGCTACCCACCGTGCATCTCACTGCGCAGCCTCCCTTGTTAAAACCACGGTTGGTGCGATCCGGCTCATGTTTCTTCTCCAGCCACCGTCATAGATGGTTACTGTTTAACTCGCTCCAGCTCACACTCCGCTCCGGTTTGTGTTCCGCTTCGGTCTACGCTCCACCATACCAAGAACAAAGGGGGCACCGGAGGAAGGACTGGTCCGCCCCATACCCTCCATACCGTCGGTTCCCTTGGAACCCTTTCCTTCTAGAATTGTAGAGGTTCTCGAGTTAACTGTGAATCAAGATTCTTTTGACCCTGGGATGCCTTTGGCTAGCCCCTTTCTGTCCGAATCGTCGATTCCGCCTCTGCCCACCAACACCGTCACTTCCAACATACTTCCATTCCGGCCTATGCTCCGCCACTGTACTGCCACTCTACGCACATGTTGGCAAGCTCCTCTGATTCACGGTCCCCGTTCCTTGTCCGCAGCTCCAGTATTCCGTCTCTTATGCATCACAGACTACGCAACCTCTGCTGGTCCGCTATCCTACGCCTCTGCCTTCTACGCACTGGAACTACGCAGCTTTTACTACTAGCCTAAAATACTTACCTGTATTTTATATATGCTTTACAATATTGGAAATGCTACCCGTCCCAAACATGAATTTAATGCACTCTGGGTCCTTGCAACGGCGCTCCCTGGGGCCCATGTCCACCGCTAGGTGGCGCCCCATTCCCGCTACTCCACACAGTTTGTTTGGGACGCGATCGAGATCGGTCGCAGCTACTTAGTTTCTATAACATGGAAGTCGTCAATAACCCAAAAAAACGAGCGATCTGCCCTGGGAATGCGTTGGGTAAGTGTTCTAACAAACTTTATCATCGTGATCCCCACCCACGGTGTCGCAGATGCAGGGTTTGTAACTTTGATTCTTTCAAATGTGCTGAATGGTGTAACACAACGGACCCGAAGATCGTGGCGGCCATTGAAGCTACATGGGCCGATTCAGACCGTCGGCAGGATTTGCGTCGAAAGGAACGTGAGTTGGCGAAACAGGCGGCGAACAATCGTGCACTTATCGACCCAGATCAATTTTTAGTGAATGAAGTGGATTCTTGTGATTCGGTAAACGTGAACGAAGCGGTTACGATCATCGGACAGGTCGCGGACGCGTCCTTTGTTAGGCGGCTGCCCGGGACAAGCGACGCGGCCGGACAGGAAGTGAGCTTGGCTAACATGGTGGCGCGTATGGTGTCCGAGCAGATGGCGGCGCTGGAAACAACACGTAAGAAGGAGTCGGAGGAGATCGAACGCCGACGTGCTCTCGAAACCCAAAAAGGTATCTTGGAAACTTTCGAAAGTTATTTTGGGACGAAGGAGTCGCCAAAATTACCGGTGGGAGCTACCACGGACACGGGCGGACAGGCCAGGGCCCGCCTACGTTCATTCACGCCGCCGGGTTCACCGCCACGGACTAACGTAAGTGTTGGTTGCGATGTAGATGAGTCATCACCGAAAAGGAGGAGATTGTTGGATACAGTAATCGGCTTGGGTGCGGAGGCCGTGGGCAACGCCCCGCGGCCCCCCTCCCGAATGCCGCTGTGACCGTCCCGGACAAGCTCCGGGATGGAACCGGATAGAGCCGACCCGCAAGGACGGGCGGACACGGGGGGACAGGGTGGCGTGCCACCTTGGACCCGCCCCCAGTCCGGGACAGCAGAAGCGTGTTACGGACAGGGCCAACCGACACAGAGGCGGTCCGGGACACGTTCGGACACGGCGGAGAACTGCACCTATGTGGACTATAGTACACAGTGGGACGGTCGTTGGTCGCATCACGGCGGACAGTGGTCCTGGCCTGGATACGCAGGCTGGGGCGGACAGGTGGGTCCGGGACACACATCGACGCCGCAGCCCGGTACCGGGTGGAATTTGCACGCGATGCCGCCCCCCCCCCCCCCCCCC
>JAHWFP010267324.1:0-16805 GCA_023313725.1 Lithobius niger | reverse complement strand
AAACTATTTTTAGAGGTTAAAACCTCGTTTTTGTTGCTCTCGGATTGGCCCCTCGGCTGTTCCTCTCCACCATCGTCACATGCGGTTGTGCTATTTGCACTCCACAATCCACCCCCGCTGTCATCCACCGGTACTCACCACTACTATCATCTTCGACACAATCTTCGTGCACCGACGTTCTCTACACCGTCATCTTCCCATTTCTGCTTGTCTTAGCTTCGGTTTCACTTGCGACCCTCTACTAAAAAAAAAAAACACAGGTATCCATTCTAAGAGGATTAAGGTAGTGATGCTTCCACCAAATACGCCACCAGGCTTTCTACAATTAAAACCAGCGCTTCGCTTCCAGTATGCCCACTCTCCCAGTGCCATTACAACTTGCATCGCTCCATCCTTACTCCTGCTACACCTTATTCGATACTTCTTGACACTCCGCGATCCTTTTACAAAGACTGGCACTGCAACATTGTCCCTTCATCCATTAGATTCTTCACTGCTCCGTTTTCCTCTCCGCCTCTCGCATTTGGCCAAATCTTCCCAAGACCTAGATTTTTCAAACCTTCCATTCATACCGTCGAATTGAAGGACTACTTAGTTTAGTTCAGTTTAGTTCATAATACGGCAAAGTCCGTGACTTGTAGCCATGCCCCGTGGTGGAGTTAATGCTGCGCCATGTGCCTGTCCAACATTGCCTTGAAGCAGTTAGTTGAGCTGGCCCTACACAGATCATCTGGAAGATGTTCCACTCATCGATTACGGCAACAGAAAAAAAAAATTCCGTGCATTAAGTCTACAGTGTGGCTTGTGTAGCTTGAGGGAGTTCCCTCTTAAGTTAGTGGTGGTGGCCATCGTAAAGAACTCATTTGGGTCCAGCTTGTAATGTCTCTTGAGAATTTTGAAGCACTCAATAAGCATGCCTCTCTTTCGTCTCTGTTCCAGAGTTGGCAGCCTAGACGGCCTCAACCGCTCCTCGTAGCCCACCTTGTCCTTCATGAGTACATGCGAAGCAAGTCTCTGCGCGCTCTCCAACAACTGAATGTCTCGCTGTAACCAGGGAACCCATGCTGCGCTGGAGAACTCCACAAGTGGCCGGATGAGAACCTTATGAACTCTAGCAAAGTTTTCAGGAGAAAGCCTTGGTATATGTCTGGAGAGGAAGCCAGCCATTCGCTTGGCCTTAGCAGCAGCACATTGCTTGCTTACAGACATATCAGACTCCATAATAACGCCCAGATCCTTGATTTGGTCGGTAGCCTTGAGTCTTGAATGGTCCAGATGATAAGGCTTATTCATGTTTTTATGCCCCATATGCATAACAAAACTGTTTTCAGGGTGGAGCCTCATGCCATTGACTGTGTACCAGGCTTGAAGAAGATTGATATCGTTTTGAAGCAGGTTGGCATTGCTCTTTTCGTCGATCTTTTCAGAATCTTTGACATCGTCTGCAAACTTGTAGCAGTCGCCCTGGAGCGCTGCATGTGATTCACTCGTGTAAAGGGCAAACAGCTTCGGGCCGAGCACTGAAGCTTGTGGCACACCAGAAGTAACAGGGAACCATTCAGAAGCTTCCCCATTGGCGATAACTCTCTGCTCTCTGTCTTCTAAAAAGCTGGAGATCCATCTAACCTTTTCAACACTAACCCCGCGGGAGCACAGGTCGTTGATAAGGATGCCATGTACTGCCGTATCGAAGGCCTTTTCAACATCAGCAAAGAAGATGTCTACCGCCTTGCCCTCATCGACTGCCTTCGTCCATTGGTTTCTGGCAATAAGGTGGTTTGTCATGCACGACCTACCGGGTACAAAGCCATGTTGAGTGTTGTCAGATATGCCAAGTTCATCAAGTTCCTGATTAAGTTCAGCCAAAAAGACCCTTTCACAAATCTTACGTACACAAGGGAGAAGACTCACTGGACGGTAGTTCAGTGCTGAAAGCCTAGTTCCTTTCTTTTTGTAGATGGGCGTGATGTTGGCCCTTTTCCAGTCTTGCGGTACCAGGCCGTGACTGAAGGACTTGGATAGAAGCATGGCCAGTGGCTCTGCCAGCTTCTCAGCACACTCTTTCAAAAATTTGTTGGGGATGCCAACAATAAATCCATTTGTCTGGTCCATTTGCCTTGTTCGGATTAAGGTTTTTCAGTGCAGCAAGCATCGTTGATTTGGAGATACAGGTCTCGCGCAGTGGACCATGTACCAGGACAGGTGCAGCCTTAGCATGAAAGTCTGTCTGGAATTTGATGCCGAACTCGTTTGCTACCGCTTTCCCATCTTGAATGGTGTGGCCCTGTGAATTCACCAGACTGATGGTGGTCGATTTCACTTCCTTTTTACTGTTAAGGTAGCCAAAATATCTCTTAGGGTTGCTTTTGATGTCCTTTATGACATCATGGAGCTGATCCCGCTTGTTTGAGCGCAGCTGTTCCACGACCCTATTGCTTTGTTCCCTGAATTTGCTGAAGTTCTCTAAACGTTTGGTCTTAGTAAATCTCCGCCAAAATTTCCGTTTCAGTCTAATAGCATCCAAAATGCTCCTCGGAAGGTTACGAGTACTTCGATGCCTAGGATGCTTTCAGGGACAAATGAAGCAACCAGCAAATGAACAAGTTCCTGGAATTTCCTCCAGTCTTCGGCAATGCCCACGTCTGAGGGAAAGATCAAGGCCCACTTAACATTTGACAGCTCCTTGTTGATAGCCCCATAGTCAGCCTTGAAAAAGTTTCTTTTCACACCCTGTGTGATTGTCTCCCCTTTGGTGTATGAAAAAGGTTCCTTAATGGTTGAATACTGCACCCTCCAGAGAATACCCTGGTGATCTGCCTTCCCCAGAGAGGGGAGTGAACACTGTCCAGAGCCATAAACATATTCCGAAGTGAATACAATGTCCAACGTAGATGGCTGTTGTCCTTCTACAATTCTCGTGGGAAAGTCAATGAGTTGTCCCAGGTTGTGTGAGAGAGCAAAGTCGAGGAATTCCCGTTCGACCTGGCTAGCTCCACACTCGAGGGCTTCGGTATTCCAGTTGATTTTGGGCAGATTGAAGTCACTAGCGCAAATCCAGTTATGCTCGACCGTTGCGGCGACCCACTCCCTTAAATCAGCATTGCTGTTATCGCCGTTGTAACCACTGCGGTAGCAACAACAAACTGTAGTTCTTTCTCCAAAAAGCTTGAAAGTGAGGCTAATGCCCTCGGCCAAGTCGCATCTGAAACAGTCAATGTACTCCACACAGATATTGCTGTCAACATAAATCGCAGCACCACCATGCTGTCGCTGTCTTCTGTCACATCTGTACAGTACATAGTTGTCCATCTGTAATTCCCCATCAAGAATGCAATCGTCCAACCATGTTTCAGTCAGCAGCACAAAAGTTGGCTTCATAGTAGCAAGAATCTATAAATTCTTGATAGTAGCCACAATGCAGTCATTGACTGCTGTGTCCATGTCCACCCAGAATCGAAGAATTGTTGCTGCCTAATTGGTTATTGGGGTGGGTTTTGTTATTAGCCCTTGGTTTTGGAGTAGGCTTGGTGATTAGGTCTTCCCCTAATTTATTGCTGGGATTAATGTCAGGCTCGGCTCCTACTGTATCTGCGTCGTCTGTGTTGAATGGAGAAGCTTCCACGTTTTCTGTCCCTGCTGCTGGGAGAGATATGTCTCCTCCCAACTTGGGAGTCATGGCGGTGGATGGGGTGGGGGGTTTGGGTGGGGCTCTTACCACACCATCAAGCTGTGTGGCGGCCTTAGTAGGAGTTGATGCTCTTGCAGTGTTCACCTCCGTTTCACCAGAAGAGGAATGAAACATTGAAACTTTTCCCGCAGCCGAGTTGTTGTCATCCACAACTGGCGTAGAACTGGATATCACTTCAGTGTCTGAATATGGTCAGTTTCATGGTGGGGCTTAGACCTGCATGCGTATAAATGCCGGATCGGTCCTTGCCACTTCCGTACCTCAATACCGCTGTTCCAGAGCTCCGGTTTCATTACGAGGTCAAGATTCTCTTTCGCTGTTCGAAGGCAGAAGGAGGAGTAGATTTTGCTTCTTGTTGGCACTTTCAGGACTTCAACATGCCCAACCCCTTCGCTAGTCAAGTAGCTGAATAGTTCACTCTCTTCGACAGCTGGATGGCACCTGCCAACGAAAATATTTGCTTTACCTGGGGGTCTTGGGACTCCTTTGATCCCAGAAACCATTTCTTGTGGTCTAGCTCCAACTATGGTTGGGGCCCGGGACTTTTTTTCTTTTGTTTTGAACTTCAGTCCAGGCATTGCTGTCCTATTACCCAGTTTAGTAAGCATTGGTACTTTATTAGCTTCGTTCTTGTGCGTTTGGTGACTGATCAGAATATTTCCTACATTTCCCTGTTGTCTACTAGGATGGCTGGCAAATTTCTGCACAACTCGCGCATACTGCTTGTTCAAGTCCTCGCTGCGTAGTGTCTCATGTGGCATTGATTCGGATGGAAGCTCCATGCTGCCGTGCCCAGTACTCCTTGTCTCAATAGGCCTTGTCGCGCATGAGTTATATATCAATTTCGTCTCACCGGGTTTTCCTGGACCCTCAATGTTTACTTCCAGTTCCGCCGGTCGTTGACCAATTCCCATGGGGCCCTTGCACGTGGCCGAGTTAACTATTGACGATTTCTTGCTTGACATCGCAGGATCAGCATCTATCGTTTCTCGTCGGGTAACACTTTGGTTCAGAGCTGCCCGAAATTCTGCCATTTCAGTCTGAATGCCAGGCAAGACAGTGGCAAGGCCACTGAAGTCGGCGCACTGTGTCTGTCCCGGGGAAAAACGCATCTTTTCCGACACGAATCGTGGGCGTTTTTCAGAGCGTGAATGATATCTCTGGCATTTTTTGTGTTTATGTCGTCCACTTTAGTTTTAGTTGCCAGTCTTTTACCACTGACCTCACGCAGTATACTCTTCGCAACAGCAATTTCTTCTGTCGTGTAGTAGATCGTAATGAGACACGCCAGAACTTCCGGATTGTCAATTTCAACCCGGTTAGCGATGTACCATAACAGTTCATTTACCACTATCGGACGATCGTCGGTGTCCTTACCGTACTCTGTAGAGATGCTTGACATATTCATAAGAGTGTTGGCACGATTCGCGTGCAGTATGAGGTTTGTCAGACCAGTATAAATCACAATAAGGTAGCATCTCGCTCACGTGCGGCCATACGTGCGACCATGTTGTGCATAGTTATGTACTAATGTACAAGTGGAAGGGAGGGGGGGGGGAGACACCACCTCACTCTCCCGAAGAGGGGGATCATGCACCGCAACCTCGTACACTTGCCGCACTCAATTCGAGTATCCTCCATCCTGAAGGGTATCTGTTCTTCCTCTTCGCAATACCCCGGTGCTCCGTCTGCATTTTCGATCCGCCACTCCTTTGTTTGACCTCCGCTACCCGAACATTGTAGCTGTATTGGGTTTCAAGGCAAGATAACAAGTTCTATCCTCACCCTTGCTGCCAGTCCCACCGGGACAATAGTCTCCAAACGTTGTCCTATATGCATCGATATCTCGCCCTCCAAATGGCCAGTAATCTGGAAGAAGCACCTGCAATCCCGTCAGTGCGCCGTTCGATGGGAGCGCCAGTATACCGCCAAACAACTACTCTAGTCATCTTCCCCATCTTCCCTTTCAGCACTTGAAAGCTGCCACACAGCTACAGGCGAACCCTTCCACTCCTATGAAAAACATAACACCACGCTCTTGCGTCCTCTGATCCGCCTCCTACTGTAACCGACCTGTCTCGATCCGCCTCGTCAAATCAGTAAAGTTGAAACACGCCGTAAAACCAACTCTGCTTCCTTTTGTGTTACAGACTGTCAAGAAGGCCACATAAACGACCGTCTCGACCAATCCTCACTCCCAGATCCTCTTCCTGGTTCCCTGCCTAAGCTGCAGCGACGCCACACTACCTCATCCGCTGACCCGCCTCATGCTGTGGCCGGACCGTCTCGATCCTCCACATCCGCTCTGCCTGTGCAACGCTCCGCTCCGCCAACTGCGGCCAAAACACGCATAAAGGTTGTGCGTGCTCCATTCGCTCCGCCACAATTCCCGACGAAACTTTATGTTCACTGTCTAGCAGTTTCCTCCGGAACCGTTGTTTCCTGTGGGTTGCTCATTCTCTGCCTCTGCAAGGTTCTCCACTTCGACTTACCAGTCAAGCTTCATCGGCTGTTACACCACCACCCTCCATTCCTCCACCCTTCCCTTCAGCTTCCATCTTGCGAGCAGCTCTAACGCAAGGTCTGAATCTGTCAGTTACGGATTGGTGAACATGGATTTCAACATCCGATTCGTTTTGGCCATTGCCGAAGATTTTCTAAGGAACTTTACTCCTTGCATGCCGCCGATGCAGAGCTCCCAGCACTTCAGGAAACAGCCGCCTCCATCAAGGCCATCCGAGAGGTTAGCAACCAAATTCTTGTAACCAACGATGCTCTTTCAATGAACTCGTACACCTCAATCGTCGCCATCGGTCGCTCCGCATCAACTATGCTCTGCTTAAAGCAGACCTCTTGTCCGTCTCTCCACCTTGGAGAGCGTTTTATTGTGCACACACACACAATGACTTCATAATACACCAGCATCTACAACGATCCCAACTTTCAAACATCCATCCTGGACGTACATCGCGACGCTCCTTTGCTCAGCCATCTCCACCTTTCGATCCATCAGCTACGGCTCGTCAATCCGCGACTCCTAAATGCAATTCTACTCTGTATGGCAACATGACCACGCCTCCTTCTTCCTATCCGTCTTTCACGGGTTCGTTCCGCACTCCGGCGTCTCTACTTAAGAGCTGCCTTGCTGCCTTAGCAAGGCTAAGGGGATTGCCCTGGGATTTCGTATTTTGCCATAAAAAAAATCCTCTCCTCTTCACCCTTCCGATAGGTTTTGCACTATAAGGGGCCTATTCTGGAGCTCTCTTGAAACAATTACTGAGCTTTAGACTGTGTTCCTCGCCATTCTTTGCTCCTACTCTGCTTCCATGAACCACACCCTGAACATTCGCTTCGATCCTTCTTTCACTTGAAGAATTAGATACTTCAATCCCTCATCTGGACACTCCTTTCGACAATTAAACAAGTCTTCCGACAATTCAAGACTTTGTGTCTGTATCGGCATCTTTAAAAAATCATTTTTTGTGTGTGCTCCGGCCTTTTACTTTGTTCGAGCACTCTTACCACTGCTCCGCATCATGTTCCGCCCTTTGGGCTATCCACAGTCAACAACGCATGATCCTTCAAGACCTACAGATGTTGGGCCAGCTCCGCCTCCATTTTTAGGACTAGCCTTTGTTGGACTTCATCCTTCAAGCAACTGCTTATCACTTCCCACCCAAGGTAGGCGGCTCTTCACCCCTCAGTGATTGGTCGCTACCTTGTAACCCCTAGGTGTAAAGCTCCTTAGTTAACTCGCCTACTACTGTTTTCACATTATCGGCCGCTCCTTATCCTACTCATCCTGTGGCTAGGCTAGAGTACTCAGGTTGTCTTCACCAGGACTTGTTCCTTGGGGTCGCCGGTTTGTATGGTGGGAGACTCGAACCTAGCCCTCCTCCTAGGTGACGAAGTCTGCTATTTAATATATGTAATGTAAATTTAATGTAAATTTTCATATAGGCAATAAAACTAAAATTAACTAGGTGCAGGCCCTGGAGTTTTAGTCTTTTCATTTTAACAAGGTTTTAAAGCTTTTGACTCGGTTGTGAAGCCATAGTTACTGCACCTTTTGATCTTAATGGACCCTCACCCCTGACTGGCTAGCCAAGCCCACAAAAATCCACAAGACATCAGACCTCATTTATTAGCAAGGCACCACCTTGGAACATGATGGTTACTACTAGGCTCCTGCCTTTTTGCTTACCTTCGCTAGAAAAACGTACTGCTGTATTTCGTAAAAATTGCCTTAATTTACTTAAAGAACTATTTTCTCAACTGGCTTTTCGATTTGAATTCTTTTACGGAGTCGGAGTTGTGATCATCAGTTTGATTTGTGCCTTGAGCTGATTTCGTACAACACTTAAGGCTTGAGGTTATTACTTATATGCCAGGTTTGATTGGTCGGTTTAATGTTGTTCATCATGGCCGACTTCTACCATTCGAGAACATATAAAGATAGGCGACCAACATTGCTGATAAAACCATTGTAAAACCATATTGCTCGTATGGCCTGTTTGCCAAAAAAATAAAAATCAAGCAAGATAGAAAAGTTATTCCTACAACTGGGCTTACATTTTTTTACTTTTCTTCGGTCCAGTCACAAGCTCGTAGAACAAATTTTTACGGTAGTTTTTTTTTAAACTTCCACCACTTCTACTTCTTATCACTTCAACCAGTGGCCATGTTTGTTTTCAAACTTCCACCAGTTTTACTTCTTACCACTTCAACCAGTGGGCATGTTTATTTTCAACCTTCCACCACTTTTACTTCTTACCACTTCAACCAGGGGGCATTAAGAGACCCCCGACTCTGGTTAACAGTTGTCAGTTTGTTTACAGTATGTTGCGAACTCCACTCCCCTCTTGTTAGCTGCATTGATAAGTCTGGGAGGTTGGAAGAGGAGGTTATGTTGGCATTATCCGCAGTAGGCCGTAGTCTAGTCTGTGCCTGCTAATGAAGCGAGTTGATTGGCAATCATATCAAAAAGCGCAACAGCCATCTGTCGTGGAGTTTTTAACATATTGCAAGAAGTAATGCTCGGCCGATACCAACTTTCGCCGATCCGTAACATTAATGTTTCTTCCATATTCAGAAATTAGTTGCATAATAAAGCTCTTTACGCTTGTTAATATTGAAAATAAAATTTGATAAAAAATTCTCGACCTCAAAGCTCTACGAGCAAGCTTCTTGCAGTAATGTGCGTTTTTTGGAAACGGCTTTTGTTAACTTAAAAACGACTGAAATTATCACTCCGAAATTAGCACTATTGGAAAGCTCTCGAAAAAACAGTTCAAATGGTGTATTGGAACATCAAAAATATTGCAAAAACCTATATTTGGCCAAAACGGCTGATAACTACCTGATACCAAGAATTTATAGGGTTTGGGTTTAACATATTGCAAGAAGTAATGCTCGGCCAATACCAACTTTCGCCGATCCGTAACATTAATGTTTCTTCCATATTCAGAAATTAGTTGCATAATAAAGCTCTTTACGCTTGTTAATATTGAAAATAAAATTTGATAAAAAATTCTCGACCTCAAAGCTCTACGAGCAAGCTTCTTGCAGTAATGTGCGTTTTTTTGGAAACGGCTTTTGTTAACTTAAAAACGACTGAAATTATCACTCCGAAATTAGCACTATTGGAAAGCTCTCGAAAAAACAGTTCAAATGGTGTATTGGAACATCAAAAACGGTCAATTTTTTAGCAAAAATATTGCAAAAACCTATATTTGGCCAAAACGGCTGATAACTACCTGATACCAAGAATTTATAGGGTTTGGGAGGAGAATTTGTAACTCTAAAAGGTCCCTATTGAAACATGTTAGATTTGTCCGTATTAGTTCAGTCCGAGTTTTCAGAGGGCGCCACATGTTCCATCTTGTAATTTTTGCTAATTTTTCAGCCCAAATCTAAAGTAAACTAAATTTCAACTAAGCTAGGCTAAATAATAATTAAATATAAGCTCGTTTAGTTTAGTTTAATTTTAGGCTAAAAACTGAGTAGAAATTCCCACATAAAACACGTGGCGCACTCTATAAACTAAGACTGAACTAATGTTAATGTGTCCAAGACGTTTCAGTATGGGGCTCAGTCTCAAATTCTCCTCCCAACCCTATAAATTCTTGCTGATACCGATAGTATCAGTGCCGATACCGGTGCAAATATCGGTATCAGTCGAGCATTAGCAAACACCAATTTGAAATAACAGAATCTGTCCTCTCATCAGACAAAAACAGACCTTTGCATAGATTCGGTGAAAGAAATCCAAAGATAAGGACCAGCTATCCACTACAAATATTTTGAGAATGCTCCTTTGAGCCCGTGATCGGAAAAAACATTTTGTATCCCTTTCGAATCCGGTTTCAAGCCTTTGTTTCACAGTTTGCAATTTTTACACTCAATAAGACCACTGATAATACACGACCTAATTATGACTCGCAGAATCTTGTTAAAGAGTAGCTTGCATACAGGCAGCTTTGAAACAGATACAACTACATTATTTACCATAACAAATGGGATATTTTGTACAATAACTATAAGACCAGGAGCGTAAGAGAGTTAGAAATGAAAAGTATTAGACAAGATTTGGACCCTACTACATGTTTCGACGATTACAGCACCCAAATTTGTCCCCACTTTTTAAAGTTGCATTATCACCGATTGAAAGTCTGCACCAAGCGAAGGAATGCACAACAGCATTTCTTTTAACGAAACAAACAAGCCACGACATCCTTAATTATTGAGTGAAAATTTGGTACATCCTCGTGCACCTGGGAGCAAGCTGTAAAGGTTAACAATATCACTGCCGCTAGATGGTGCCAGTATTTTCGTTCACTTTTCAATCGGTGATAGTGCCACTTTAAGGTATAAAATGTATCCACCTGTTATAAGGATTTTCGAAAAGTGTATTCTGTGTGAGCTCCGTCACCCAATGCGTTAGCGTATAAGACAACTCTAGGGTAGCGATGGTGGTGAATCGATTTCTATTTCCAGTATACATAACTACAATAAAAAAAGGAAGGATGAAGTCGTGATAGGGCCAAATGCTGGTAATCACTGGATCAGTCCGGGTCCTTCACTTCTTTTCTTCATGAATTTATCCTAATATGGATTTGCACTGTAAAAAAGTATTCACTTTTCATCTAAAAATACTCACATCTAGGTTTATGCTTAATATCGTTAATATTATTGCTGCATTGCTCAAAACTCTGGAAATCAGTAGAGCGCCACACTGTGGGGAGCCAACGAACCTTCTTAAAGTATTATTTAAGTTTTCAGCACTGCAGCATTAATGTTAACGGTATTAAGATGTCTAAAATTTACATTAAAAAAAATGTAAACAACACTTGTCTGCTTCGATATTGTTTTATTTACACCGATATTACTGCCGGTTAGGCCTAATTTTAAAGCAAAGGTGGGTAGTTTGAACTAATACAAATTGTTGATAATCAAGGAAATGCAAAACAGAAAAAATTTCTAAGGCGAAGCCTGCGACGTAAAGATCGCGAATGACGGTCTTTCCGTGGTCTCGTCTCGTGACCTGCAAATAATCACCAAATACAATTACCACTTCTGAAGCATGTTAAGTAAATCTAGGGCAAATGGACCTTATTTTCAACGCTCAATATTTCTATCTTCTATTATCAGCCTTGTTGCTCTGAAGGTTTTATAGGTAAATGCATATAGGTTGGAATGGCAGATGATTATGCAGCTCCATCATTTTTGATCTAAAGTGATGCCCTACGCTTACGATTTTGTGGGACATGCAGTTAGCAAATAGGCTGCACACAAAACCAACAACTCAGTTGTGTTAAGCCAATTTAGGGCAGACCAAATCATAATCTTGGGTATAAACTTAAGGTAGAACAGTGCCTGACTATCTTTGCCGAAAGCACAAGTAATCAATCGATTGCAAACCACTGTTAAAGAAAGTAGAGATGTGCTTGCTACAAAGAGACATGTCCAATGGCATCACGAAAGATGGAATATTGTCCTTTCGATTTTGTGGTCAAGAATGGCAGAAAGACTGCAACCAGACTAAGAATAACCCGGAGCACAAAGAGTTCAGTAGGAATGCAAATTGCCGTACTGCACAGTATTAAGCTCTGTCCCAGCCGATGACTGCAGCAGACCCACTCAGAATTTTTATACTGCAAAAAGGAATAAGGTTCTTAATAAGATTAGTTTGCGCGACAGGAAGGAATTGGTTGGTGCGGTAGCCTGACCACGATTTTTGCTGAAGGAGGGCAAAGACAAAAAATGAGGGGCTTGGTGGCGAGATGAACTCTTCCCTTAACTGGAACAATGAGTAGCCTCTGGTTGATTGGGCAGGGGGAGGGGGGGACTTTCCCAGCGCAGCAGCTGGTTTGTATATAGATCTGAGGAGGCTCTGATGCTGACTGAGTCATGGCAATGAACAAGTTTCTTTTTTAATATGCCGTACTGTCTGCAATTAAAGCCGAGATAATCACATGGTCAAACACTAAGAGTAATATTGAATCAGTTCCTCCTCGTTACTCTTCATTCCCATAGGACTTTACATACTCCTGGAACAACAGACAAGTTAGTTGTCAGAGACCAGTTCTAGGATTATGAAACTAATCGGATCATTGTAAAACAAATTAGTAACATTGTACATGAACCTCTTTGATAAAAATACGAGTAACCAATCACAGGCTGTTCACTCTCATTTAGGTCCAGAATTAAAGTAATTTCGTCTAAAAATATAAGGGAAATATAGGATTTAATTTAAAATTATAGGAGAAATGTAGGAATTTTTATTGAGGCTTATAGGTTTATTTCAGAAAAATGGCTAATGCTGAGTGGTGACATCAACACCAGAAAAGTAAGAGGGCAAAGCATACAGGGGAATGTCTATAACAAATCCACTAGCCTGCGGTAATAGGGTTTACTGATGGATGCAGAACATAGGCTTAAATTCTAAAACAAGCGCAGGACTTAGTATTGGACTTACCCTTGGCGTTACTAATCAGACGAGTGTGGGGAGATCGAAAAAAGTTAAAATGTAGGAACTGTATGAAAATATAGGCTATATAGGATATTTCGTTGAATTACAGAAAAATACAGGATTGCTGAAAAAATAAGAAATACAGGACGAGTGGTCAGCCTGCAATTACCACAAGACCAGTAGTTGTCTCTGCTTCCGTCAAGGAAATGAGGATGTATTAATTGCATTGAAGAGATGCCCAATTACAATAGTGCGAGGTGGAATCATGCAGCCGCCAGTGATCATTCATATATCATAATCATTTTTGAAAATGCTGACATCTTCGGTAGTAGTTGGGCAGTTTTAAACACAGAAGATTCTGCAGTGGATGCTGTTCTTGCCAACAGTAATAGATGTCCGTGAACAAGCCCCAGTTAACCTGAAATAATACGAAGAGGTCCAAATATCGAAGGGTGGCGAGCGCGATCAGCGCGAGTGTGATTTTGCCACCCCTCGATATTTGGATTGGCCGTTTCGAGCAAAGATCAATTATTTCAGGTTTACTGGGTCATGTTCACGGATATGTGCTTTAATGCTAAGGTGTGACGTCAAGCTAACTTACCGGATTTATTAAAGATTTTTGTTTGTAAAGTTTATTTGTGAATCATGAATTTTAAGAATTTTAACATTAGACTTATGTAAATTTCTGTACGGAAGCTTCGGGGTGTGAAGCTACGTGTGTACGAAGTCGGAGCGACGGGGAGAGACGTGCCATTACCGATGTTCGTGTAAAACTATATTTTTTTCTATTTTATTAGTTTAAAAAAAATAAAATGCACTATTCGCTTGTGAGTCTCGTAGGTTTTTAGTCATATTTCAAAGTGTCAGTAGCCTAGTTTTCGTATTGTTGGGACAAAAGGTTGCAGTGTTGGGCCATTCCTCCATGGGTGGAGGCATAGCATAGTACAAGAGGTTTTTTTTCGTAGTAGTACGAAAAATGTCGCAGGTTGCAAATGTGTCCGTTTATGCTGGTTGAATTAGTGTAGTGTACTAGTCATTATATGTCACATGATGGAGCACGGGTTGTGTAGACCTCGAAAAAAGTCTTTGATTATCAAAAAAGTGTGGGCTATCAAAATTAACCCACGGTGACATGTGTGGGTTTTCAGATTAACCGTATATAACGACTATACTCTTAGCATAGTCAGGTGTTAGTGTGACGTCACCACCGTGCATTAAATAGAAAAACTTCCTCTTTGGGTTCACCTCTTGTTAGTATGCAGACCATTGTAGGCCTAAATTATTATTTATTTTTCAAATTTTATTTAGATTAGTCGCAGCACCATTAGGCCTAATAGACATCTAAAGTAAAATCAAAAAATCCCAATAATACTATGTAACAGATTGGCTGCACTGTATGAGTATGTTGAGCACCCAAACCTTTGTTGAATGCATTAAAGTTTTGATTTTGCACATCATCTGTTAAATCATTCCAGTCACGAATAGTTTTAGGGAAAAATTTGGCTAAAACATTTGTTCTGTACTGAAATATTCTTATCTTCTTAACGTGATCGTGGCTTCCTATGTAGTCAGGGAAGACAAGATAGTCAACAGGATTCAAAATTATGTCCCGTTTGAAAAGCTTGTGTTACAGTCCAAGTCGATGGTCAATTCTGCGAACATGCAAATGCTGCCATCCTAAAGTGTCCATCATGCCGGGCACGCATGCATCATAAGTGAATTCATTAAACACCATGCAGGTAGCACAACGCTGCACACCTTCAAGACCATTAATTAAAAATTGAGTATCAGGGTCCCAGACTGCACAGCAGTAGTAAAGTTTAGATCTAACGAAAGCATAAAAAACTAATTCTCTGGTGCGTGGTAGAGTGCCATGAAGTACACGGTTTATGAATCCTGAATTTTGCATTTGCTTCGGCACAACCTCAAAATGGTCATTCCATTTCAGCTTGTTAGTAATTTGTAATTATGGGATCATTACAAAAGAATATTCTTTAAAAAAAAAACCGAACCAACACTAGGTACAATCAAAACTATCTCTCATCACATAGGAACTACCTGAGCAGGTAACAAGTCTACATTCAGCACTTTTTTTCTGCATATCCTTTTAAACTATAACTATAAATAAGGCTATAACTGAAGGCTTAAAGGGCAATTGCATCCATTTTGACATGCATTTTTTATTTTTGGGTCACTTACACAATACCTAAACAAGAATTGCGGTGGGAAAACGTTCCGTACGCCCAATACAACAATTTAATTACTGCATCACCAAAACATGATACGGAGGCCGCCATTGTTTGGCTGGAACGCACAGAAATTAATGCCGATAGACGGTGCCTATCGATTTCGGATCGCAGCCGATTGAGATAGCTCTGATGGTTGTGAGTAGCTCAAGTGTCTGACAGCCTTAGCTGCCCAACGGTAGTGTGGCCAGCTAAGGCCGTCAGACACTTGAGCTACTCACAGCCACCACAGCTATCTCAATCGGCTGCGGGTCAAAATCGATAAGCACCATCTGTCGGCATTAATTTCTGCGCGTTCCAGCAAAACAATGGCGTCTTCATATCGTGTTTGGTGATGCAATAATTAAATTGTTGTATCGGACGTATGTAACGTATTCCCACCGCAATTCTTGTGTTTAGTTATTGTGTAAGTGACCAAAAGTAAAACATGCATGTCAAAATGGATGTAATTGCCCTTTAAGGCCTTCACTTTAAGACAATAACTTAAGGCTATGACTGAACAAAAAAACTGTTTGCTGTTCAGAAAAAAAACAGAGCTCATATCCCCACACTCACAGCTGTGAAGGTACACGAATAAAACGTATTAAGAGTTTACTCGAACGCAACGAACTACAATTTGAACTCCAATTCCAGGGAACAAGGACTGTTTTTGTTCGGTGGTTACGTGAGAAAGTAAACGCAGTCCATGTTTGAAATGTTTATTGCTTGTGTGCGTGTGTATGTTGTGTGCACTTAATTTGTGTACGTGTACAGATTAAGTTTGTGTGCACTTAATTTGTGTATTATACCAAATCCTCCAAGGAGGGGTCAGGTTGAATCCAAGAGTATTCTTTACCCCTTCTGATTCTGTGACTCGTGACGATCCCCAGAAATTGACCAAGAGTCACGTTAGGCTTGAAGTGTGACGCAACGACTTTGCATACAGTTGTCATCAACCAGTGGAATGCACTTTCAGCCAACGTTGTCAGCGCGGGAACTGAACTTGTTTAAGGCTACTGTGGACGAGTTCAACGCAGCAAAACCCCCACGTCTGAATTCCCCCGTGTATGCTGCTAGCCTACGGCTCTGCGGTTTTTTTCGTGTATCATTATTATTAAATGTGTGCAGGCCTCAAATATGTAAAACTTGAACTTGATGAAAACGAGGCATTGTTATGTAGTTTTCTTGTGAATGATCAACAATTATTGCAGTTGAAGTTATTGCATTATACAGAAAACCATCCTCAAACTGAACAAAATTTATTGAAGAATTAAAACAACTCCTAAAAAGTAAAGAAAAAAATCTTAATTTGATTATTATGGGCGATTTCAATCTGAATATTCTCTACACTAATCAACACAACAAGAGAGGACATAAGGAATAATAAGCTTCTTAAATCTTGCATCGATTTTAATTTATTGCAGAATGAAAAACTGGAGTTACAAATCATACGTTATCAAAATAAAGTTAGAAGACCATTATTTTACATCTGTATAATTTAGGAATAGTACAACTAAACAAAAAAAAGATGAAATTATAGATAATCATTATCAAAACAAATACAATAATAAAGGAAATACCTGCCAACTAAAAAAACAGAATCAT
The DNA here is from genome assembly GCA_023313725.1 of Lithobius niger. Classification (NCBI taxonomy): domain Eukaryota; kingdom Metazoa; phylum Arthropoda; class Chilopoda; order Lithobiomorpha; family Lithobiidae; genus Lithobius; species Lithobius niger. Next base: position 316 of record JAHWFP010267324.1, on the reverse strand, counting down.
ACACAGACCCGAACCAAAGTTATGACATAATTGAAGATAAAATCAAAGTCTCATACTAAAAGGGCTAACTGCCAGTTTGTACTTCATAAGAAGAATGTATTAATAATGTGAACTGCAATTGCTATAAAGTCAAACAAGTTACCCAACTCAAATACCTTGGCATGGAACTGATGAAAATTGAAAAGTTTATGCCCATACTGAATTGAAGATCCTAAAAATACGAAGGATTATGCCTACTTTATATATGATTAAAGATATCTTTGACCTAAATATCAAACGGTTGCTATTCGAAGCATGGGTTCTTTCCACTGTTCGT
>JAHWFP010267323.1:57766-93260 GCA_023313725.1 Lithobius niger | reverse complement strand
CTCTGACAGCACACAGCCAAGAGGTCGGTTTAGAGACATTACTGTTGCCAACTTCGCACACGCATACATACACACACTCTGACAGCACACAGCCAAGAGGTCGGTTTAGAGACATTACTGTTGCCAACTTCACACACCCATACATACACACGCTTTGTCGTCACGTGTGCACTGTATACCACTACGCAAACCAAGACTTCATGACAAATGTTCCAAATTGTCTACCCAACTGTTGAACTTAGAATCAACCCCGTTCCATTTTACAAAATGTTCCAGCTTTCTGGCCGCCCCTTATGTTGTTTTATTACTTTTTCAACCAAGTACAAACCGGGAACTCACGCATGACTCGAAGAAAAACAACCACCACCTCATGCTTACAAATCGAGATAAGTCGTACTGACTCCGTCATCCAAGACTTTACGTTTTATGTAGTAGTATGAGAAAGCGTCTTTGTGTTGAATATACGTTAACATACTGTTTCCCAACATTCGAAAACCTTTATTTACTCCTTGACTTGTTTTTTTACTAGTCAAAACATCTAAATATTTGGCTTTATTGATGGCTGAATGACGACGACTAACACCCTTACAACTGAACTTGTCGGTGGTTTCTGAAAAGCAATAGTAGGTTTTACTGCAAAGAGAGATCATACCGCTCCCTGAAAATTCCATTTTAAATAAACCGGGTGTGCGTTTATCGTAAGCTTGATGTTCTGGTGTGTCAGTTCTTGGAAACCATAAATGTTTCTCCCTGTCATACTGCTCCCGCATACCGGGTTTGATAATGTCATCCAGTGATTGTGCTGCTATTGCCATATAGAATGAGTCGGTATCTGTTTGACAGAGAGCGAAGTCCGAACGATCCACATATTGTAGCAAAAAATCGTAATAAAATTCCAGCATGCGTAGCTTTGCGTACTGGTAAACAAAAAAGCCAATATGCAAAGGTAAGTCGAGTTTAAGTTTTTTCTTACTCATATTCACTTCGTGACAGTCGGGAGTTATCTCTTCCAAACTTCGAAAGACTGCAGTGTTCACTTTTTTAGACGCTTTGACTGTATCGCAGTAAAAAACGTCGCGGTGCCGTTCTTTATTAGTGAGAGTCCGCCCATAACACGAGTTCCCAATCAATTTCATTGTTTCTGCAACAATAGCGTTGTTACTGTCATTGTCGCCAGCTCTACGTGCATCACTAACATCTGCAGCAAACTGGGAAAAACAAGCTTCGGGTTTGTACTGGGCAATTTGATAAATCTTTGAGATTTGCAGTCCGTGATCGAGATACCATTTTGCAATGGGTGTCGCCAGTAGAATTTTTTCTCCATGCATACTGCTGACAAGCATACGTCTTGGTTTTTCAGATATTTGACTATCCTTTGCAAATTTCTCCATGAAAGGGCCAGCATCAGCGGGTGAAACGTTTACATTCTTGAATATTGGAGGAAATTCAGAAAAATGCTGGAGTCGGTGACGTGGTACACTAACATCACATTCTACCACACCAAACAATTTATTTTCCCGAATAGCTTCAATAATTTCATGTTCAGTGAGTTTATATTTACTCCGTAAAGGAAAACTCGTAGTATGTTTAATAAATGCTTTGATATCTGGGTTAGCTTTCTTTTGATCTAACCATTCACACTCGTGTATTTCCTCTAGTTGGTAACCCAGATCTTTTATATATTGTGCATTTTTTGCTGTTCTAGTACGACGTATTTCCGCATCAGGGATGTCTTTTCCCACCGTCAAGGCACAGGGGGTGTGTGCATGGTAGAAACACCCGGCATACTGGAATACTTTATTATTTTTCTTATCAAAGCCGTCTACAGCCAAGCGTTGAGGTCCCAGTAGTTTCTCTGTAGCGTTAAATTTATGTCGAATACTTGTACCTGTCTGATACTCACGCCAAAGCAACCATTCACGACACGCAAAACTAGTTCCAGGGGGTGAATCACGTTCCAGCTTGAAACCTGTTTCGATCCTTCGACGTACGGAAAACCCTACTGGCATGTCTTTAGCTATGGCCGAAAGGTACAGCGCATTTGCATCAAAGCCTAATATACGCCGACACAACTTTGATGTTAGGCCCTGGTTTGTCATCTCCACTTCCCGAATACGGGTTACACCTGCCTCTTGGTAACGGTGAAAAACAATGGAAGGACCTCCAACTATATTGTCCTTGTACAGCTTATAAAGATCCTTTTGCTTTTCGCTGAATAAAGAAAAGGGTGTGTTAGGTGAATTTCTGAACAAATACCTCAATGAAATTCCTGGCAGAGAGATAGCATTTTTGAAAATGTCCAACTGCTTAGCTTTATAAAAAGCAAACATATTGTCGAGTGCGTGAATGAATGGTACAACGTCATGTACATTGTACAACAGGAGAAAATCGCGCATTGTTTCCATGTTGTGAGAAGTCCACAATTGCTGGCAGTAATCATATTCCTCTGTGTTAGACTCCTTCAAAGTTGAATAAAATGCACTGTGTGGTGGGAGATGGTTCTCGTCAAGTTTCTCCAGCGAGGTAAGCCATTCGTACGGAAAGAACAATTTGCCGGGGGCATCCTTATTACCATACGCCCGTAAAAAATTGTCATATGATGTACCAGCAGCAAGGTAGTTTGCTGCATCTAGAAACTTCAGTTTTTCAGCTTTGATACATAAATAGGCACGATCACGCTTTACAACAAACTGGATTGAATCCTCTTGCAGTAATACAGGGAACAAGTATTGTTTGATGGTATTTAGATCGTAATTCGCTGAATTGAATCCTATCACTGGTAATTCACTGATGTAGTCTTCGAACTGTGCCAGTAATCTTTGTGGTAAAGAGTTTTCCTTGCCTTTTTCAGCCTCCAAGTCAGCAAGTTCTTCAAGCTTGCGACGAACCCGAGCATATTTACTGCTTTGTAACTCATAACTAGCGTCACTGAGTGTGTTTAAGTAAGTGAGAAACTGAATAATCAGTTGAGTGACATCACCGTTAGAGATAAAACATTTAGCCTTCTCGTATCCTGGGATGTTTGTCGCTATGGCTACGGAAACTGGTACATGTACAGCTTGCCAGTGTATGGAAGTAGAATTCTTGTCATGTGTTTCACAAGGTTTTAAAATAACCTCAAAATCATACGTCGCTCGATAAGGGAAGTAGCGGTCACACTCGTCTACAAAAATCCCCAAGTCATCATCCAGCAGTTCAAAAATGGTTTTAGATGGTTGGTAAACACCTCCTGGGAATACATGTTTTGTTCCGGCGGAACAAGTACTTTCATGCCTATGCAACTTGTACGTACTTTTCCAATGCGCTCCACAGTGTCGACACGAATATGACTGGCAATATCGTGGCAGGTTGGTGATATAACTGAAGTGGCTTTCAAACAAATTCATGTAAAGGGGTTTGTACTTTCGTAGAGATCGGTGAACAATCTGTGCACTGGTAGAACCTTCTTCGGTTTGTTTTAATTCAAACACGTTAAAGGATACTTGGAATAATTCTTCTAATTCAGGCAGCTCCGACAATAACACACCTGCGAAATCTGTAAGTGTAATCTGTTTATGAGTAAGGTATGCTTCAAATAAGTGTTTCACAGTTTTCTCAGAGCAAAGACCGGTTTTATGCAACGCCAAGCATCTAAAAAAAAACAAAGTTGATCGTTGTATTGACCGTGTTTATCACCCAGTAGTGATTTCAGGCCTTGATTGTTGGTAATATATTTAGGCAAATTGACACTTGATCCAATTGGAAAGTTCAAAACACGTGTAATATAAGCTGTTAGGTTAGGTATGAGCTCTACAAAATATTTTGTGGAGGGTCGACTCGCACGTGCAGCTTCCAAAAAATCCACATTTTCCAGTGTTTCTAAAAATTTGTCTAAATCAGTCATATCACGAATCACTACTGGTGAATCTAGGTAACGTCCATTGTTAACACAGCTATAGTGATACGAAAATCCATTCCGGGTGTTGCAGACATAGGGCCTTAGGGCTTCGTCGGGCAGATGACCGGGTGCGGTTAACGCTCGCTAGAATCCTTTTGTGATACGAAAGCTCGTGGTTTTCCTGATTTCTGAGAACGCAGCCAAAAGAGAAATTAAGTTTGAACACAGTTTTTTGTCTCAGGAATAAAGCTTTAAGAACATTTTTAAACCAAGCTAAACTCAGGGTATTAATTCTGAAGTTGTGCTGGTCTTGGATTTTGCCGTAATGATGGTGTGTTCTGATTGATGACCAATTCTTACGGTACAGTTTCAGAACATCCTGGTCTACAGCATTGGTACAACTTCCATCCCTGGGGAACGAAACAGGATCATCAGCCATCAGGTTTAAGTCATTTGGTGTAGTCGGCATAAAACGTTTCTTACAGCCGCTATTAGACTCAACTGATTCGGGTTGTTTACGTTTTTTTTGGTGCTTTAGGCGAGTCGGTGTCATTAACAGAAGGTGTACACATAATCCTTTTCTGTATAAGCAGTTTACCTAATGCTGCATGACGTTTGTGTGTTTGCACATGTTTGTTGTACACATCCTTACGACTAAACCCTTTGCTACAGATGTCACAGATGAATACCGCACTCACGTGTGATTTTCTATGTCTTTGCATATCATCTCGTCTGTTAAAAGATTTGGAGCACGCGGGGCATGAATACTTTACACCTATGTGCGATGTAGAATTGTGCCGGTGGAGAGTTCTACGATTGTTAAAATGTTTATCACACACATTACAGATAAATTTTCCTGAATTCTCCATTTTGTTTTATTGTAGTTTAATAATTTGCTAAATAAAACGAAAACCAATGACAGTTGTTGCTTTGAAAACAAACTAAAGACAAAATAAAAAATAAAAAATCAGGTAATGGACATTTTCACGGCAACTCAGAGAAATCATACGGGGCTGGCAGGGAAGCCGACTTTCTTTCTCTGGCAGAAACAATGAGAAGTCAGGAGAGTGTTTAAATGAAAAACAGGTAATGGATATTTTCGTGACAACTAAAAATAAACATATCCACACATTCGCTAAATAAAAAAATAAAAAAACTGAAATCACTGACAGTTGTTGGGTTGAAAACGAACTTAGGAATGAACAAACTAACAAAGAAGCAATGAAAGCCAGGAGAGAGCTTAAATGAAAAACAGGTAATGAATATTTTCGTGGCAACTCAGAGAAATCACTACGGGGCTGACAGGGAAGCCAACTTTCTTTCTCTGGCAGAAGCAATGAGAAGTCAGGAGAGTGTTTAAATGAAAAACAGGTAATGGATATTTTCGTGACAACTAAAAATAAACATATCCACACATTCGCTAAATAAAAAATGAAATCACTGACAATTGTTGCTTTGAAAACTAACTTAGGAATGAACAAACAAACTAACAAAGAAGCAATGAAAAGCCAGGAGAGAGAGCTTAAATGAAAAACAGGTAATGATATTTTCGTGGCAACTCAGAGAAATCACTACAGGGTTGACAGGGAAGCCAACTTTCTTTCTCTGGCAGAAGCAATGAGAAGTCAGGAGAGTTTTTAAATGAAAAACAGGTAATGGATATTTTCGTGACAACTAAAAATAAACATATCCACACATTCGCTAAATAAAAAATGAAATCACTGACAGTTGTTGCTTTGAAAACTAACTTAAGACTGAACAAACTAACAAACAAACTAACAAACTAACTAACTAAAGATTGAAACAAATTACTCAAAACAGTTCCGTATATTGCTAAATAAAAATGAAATCGATGACAGTTGACGCTTGGAAAACAAACTAAAAGCAAAAAATAAAACATAAAAAAAAAAAAATAAAAAATAAAAAAATAAATCCGACTTAATCCGAAATAGTCAGTATGTTGACTGGATTTTTACTCAAAACACTAACCTATATTCAACACCTACATACGTTTCACCTACGTTTTATCTGATAAAACAGCGAACTGAAGTTATGAGGTGTCGACGAGTCCGTAGTCTAGCTATAAATGATGCGAGTACGTCAGTTGACAGGAATAAAACACGAGCGGCCTAGTTCATTTATACACGTAGGGGCGGCGCGCACATCATCACACAGTTTTTACATTATGAGTGAACATTAAACGCCTGCCTTCTCAACCAAACCCCCCCTCCGTTTTGATTACACGCATCACGAACAAGTGGGGGATGACGTCACGGGTTGACGACCACTGTACGCGACCTTGAAACGACTACGACAAGCATAACATTAGTAATAAGTTAAGCCGGTAGATGGCGGTGCCGCATGCAATCCTGATACGACTACGATAAGCGACAGACGGTAACGAGTGATTTTTTTTTTTATTTATTTAATATTTTTTATTTCATATGCTTCATTTTACACATTTCATTACTTTAATGAAGAGGTAATAACCCAGTTTACCCCGGTAGACATCTGTGTTAAAAAACCTTTGTTAAAAAACACGAGACCGCCACCGAGAACAGCTCGTTTTCTGTCCATAGGGAATAACAGGGGACCGCCGTACCAAAGGGGGGCGAAAAGCCCTTACTACACTACTCACCTCATCCACAAACTAAAATGGGATGACATTCATTCATATCGACGTACTGATTGATTACCGTATTTCTTGACGCAATTTTCACAAAACTCAAGCACGTTTTAATTAAATACGAGTTAGCTCGACGTCACAACCGTGGTATAAATTAGTTATTGGTGGAACTCATGGTTACCTAATTTTAAACCACGGCTGTGATGATTGTCCCGGCTCGAGTATGCAAACATGTCTCGTGCTTCGCAAACCACAATTTGCATACTCTCACCCGGCCAATCATCGCAAACGTGGGTTAAAAATCGATAACCGTGAGTTTCTCACCAATAACTATTACTTAACCTATATCTCGTACAGTACACCCAACATGAAAAAAGAAATTAACGTTATTGTTATTGAGCATCGTCCATCACAGAAATTGTAGTTCCCAGAATTACGGGTTAACGGATAAAGAAATTCAGAAGACACCAACCAGTGTTTAGAGTTTTTGAAAAAAAAAAGGCTAATAGGGACCATTTTCCTGGCTCCAACATCAAATTTTAATTCTGAAAAATAGGAACAACTTTTTCAAAATCTGATTTGGATTTTTTTTATCTGATAAGTGGTCCCTATTTGCAATTTTTTTTTGAAATACTCAAAATATTTAGACGTAAAAGAAGTCGTACAAAACCCCCATAATGGTGAACGGATCCCTCAAGTTTTCACCGTAGAAAGTAGTGATATCAGAGCCAAAATGGCTACCACCAAGTTTGGGGTCTGAACCGTGATTACTAAAGTTTAACTGACAACACCGTTGTTGTGTCAGTTAAGATTGAGTGATCAGGGTTGGGACAGAAAACTTGGTGGCAGCCATTTTGGCTCTGGTATTTGCTCTGATATCACTACTATCTATTGCGAAAACTTGTTGGGTTTTTGTATAATGATATCATTTCTTTTGGTTATTTTATGGTTTTCCTTTAGTGTAAGTATTGATTGTGAGCTCGTTATGAAAATATAATTGTGAATCGTTTCTGTAACAGCCTAAAAAAAATCACTTGGTATAATTAATGGTCGCTGATTATTTATATTTCCATTTAAGTCCCCGTAGTATTATATTCATTGTAAAACAGATACAATTGAGCACGATAAGTTTAGTTTAGACATATTTATTACCCTTCACGAATTTTCTTGCCCGTAAACAGTTTAGTAGACGATGAGATCCACCAAAATTGTATAAGAGAACCCGCCAAGTTTCCAAAAAGGGTCGCCTTTGAAAAAAGTGATATCATTCAACGAGGGAAAGGCCGCCAAGGTTAATCATATTAGCCAAGTTAATCGCACCGACTAATAGCTCGAAATTAAATGCAAACTATAAGATTGCTACTTGCGGTAGCAATCTTCAAGGTTTAATTTTTTAACGTCCAAAGTATTGATCGGTGCAAATGATTATTGATTACAATCTTTGAAGTTAAAACATCCTCAAATTAATGTCAAACCATAAAAGGCACCTATTGGAGTCAAACGTGAACCGAATGCCAAATTTCAAGCATAGTAGCCGCATAAATTATTTTATATGAGTGAAATTATCTTAGCATGAAATGAACGATGTTGAGGTGTCTTTTTCGTATTGAAATCCTTTATGCGCAGCTCTGAAACAGGACTTTCTGTTGTCTACTCGTTAAACTCCGTCGATCTTACAACTTCCAAACCTTTCTGTCGCATTAACATTTAGTATTCAATACCAGAAAACGCTGGTTTAATGTCTGTGGTGATAAGAGAAGCAGTAACTAGCCATTGCCAAAACACCGATAATCTCTTGAATTGGATTGAATTTTATTCTGAAGAGCGCTCTGGCCACTTGCCGTACGTTCTCATACAAAATCTAAAATCAGGTGTAAAACAGGAACGATATAGAAAAGAACACCTAATCCGAATGCCAGAACAACACCCACACAGCAGAGCACTCCAGGGGCCATCACCGCCGCACAACCACACAACCACTGTACCGCAGCATTTCTCACTGTGTATATTTGAATCACATGGGCGCAACTAATTGCCCACTATGCATCACCTGTTTTGGCATGCCCGAATCACCTCCACACCACACTACAGCAATCCTCCACATCCCGCCACGTGGCGCCACTCTGCTCTGAAGACTGGGGATCGTATTTCAGTCAGGGGAGAGCACTTCCAATGTGCATCGGAGGGAGCATTATCTCCGATGCGTTAGAGGGAGCACTGGTTCCACCTCGCCTTGAAGGCAGCTTCCCACAGTGTATATAGTCGAGGAGAGAAGGACCTTCCCACTATGTATCCCTTACCAGAAGCTTGGCGTGTTGGGACGACACCGCAATTCGCCCAGTGGTGAAAGGAGGACACTTTACTTTGCTTCGGACCGATGCGCAACAACAATAACAATCAGACGCCAACAATTAGACAAAGGGTCAAAGGGTTTTAGCGAGCGTTAACCGCACCCGGTCAACAATTAGACTCCATGGAAAGCTATCAACTGAACTTGATGGGCGAAGTGCTAGCGTGCTTCTAGATTTCTGGCTGTGTGTTTTTGTGTACTACCGTATATTTGTGGGTAAATCAATATTCACATTAATAACAGTATCTTCGATGTCAGTAGTTATCTACAAAATGCACTTCCGCATTTATGCCAATGGTTTTCTTCATTAGTTTCTGCCACCCTATCTCCTCCAATAGTTTTATCAGCAAACCAAAGAGTACGCAGCGGAAGGAAGACAACATCCAGAATAAGAGTTAATGCTGTAATACGTCACTTCAATAGTTGTCTATTATATATAGTCCCAACCCCGGCCCGCACAATTTGCGCAAATGCCTACTTTCAGGTTCTATACCTACAGTAGCCAACATTGTCCACGGAGCCAGTTAGAATCCCATAGTTCTAAAAGTCCTGGTAGTTGGTGCTCCACTACATTCACTTTTTTATGAGGTTTAAAGCTTGACTGAACATTCATCTTTGGTGGGCTGGCAGTTAAGGACTCCAAGGTCCTTTTGGGACTATCCTTGAAGTTCCAAGTGCATTTTTGACTTTATTATGACTGTTTTAAAAGTGTGGTTGTACTGTTTTTGACATTCAGTGGGGGCAGCCATCTTGGCTGCTGTTGGGGTGAATTGTGCACCTTTGAGGGTTCATGCCTGGCTGGAGCCACTTTTTCTTTACGGTGTTTTTGGGCCGGGGAGGTTTCTTAGGACCCCCTGACCCCATCTCTCACTGCTTTTGGAATTTGGGACCACTTTTCCCCCATTTTTTTAGCATTGAAAAAAGTTGACTTTTTGATTGCATAGTCAGTGCTTCAGACTTTTTTATTATTACCGTATACAAATCTGAAATTGTGCCGGGTCAAATCCAACCAAAGGACCTGGTTTGGTTAAAAAAAAAACTTTTCTCTGCTACTGTGGATTGTTAGAGGTGCCGACGACCATCTTATATCATCCCCCTCAAGGTTTTGGTGTTCAGGACCCTTTTTCATCTTTTGAGAGGACTTCTTGGATTTTTCGGCTTACTACAAATCTGCCCCCTGGTAGTGAAACTTTGCAACAAATTTTTGATGCGATTTTTGCTTTGCATTGAAAGGCTTGCTACCATATATCATTTTGGTACTCTTGGCCCCACTGCTAGACTGCTCCTTCCTCCATTGCTTCTCCAGTGAAGTTGCTCAATCTGTACTTTTTGGTCATTTGTTGTTAAGATGAGTTCTCCTTCGCGATCAGGTAATGATGATGTGCCTAATTGGAGATTGTTGTATGCTGCCTTTGATAAATCTTTCGCAGATAGAACTACGCAGCTCTACGATTCAAGGTACTCCTCAAAGTATACGGGCCAAGAAGATAATTTAATGATCGAGTGTCGTAATGTGGCCTACCAGTTGAACGTTAAAGAGGCGAAACAAAAGATTCAGGCTTTTATTGGTACTTCTCCACGTACTCCAAAGTCAAGAACGAGTATGCCTTCGGGCAGTATGAATGAGTCAGAGCAGAATCTTTGGAACGCCCACGCTAGTAAATCGAAAACTGCGAGATCACCCCCCCGCTAACTCGTCGACGGCCCCCCTTCTCTCCAGTGAACAACCTCTTAATGAGGATACTCCAACTACTCGGAGCTTGATTGGTCCAACTGGCGATGTGTCTCAGGAACAGTTGGCAGGGACGGAAACTGGCGATGCTCCTGATGACAAACAGATTCTGAATCAAGATTCCACCGGGATGGTAGTTGACCTCATTCAGCCAGACCCCTACAACACCTTGGAGGGAGAAGGCTTTGACCCACCTGAACCTGAGCATTCCCCAGAAAAAAATGCTCCTTCTCGAAAGCGTTCTCGACTCTTCTCTCCCAATGAAGACGACCGTACTTTTCGCAGATCAAGATCTACTCGTTTTCAACCAGCCTACGAAATTGAACGTTTCTTGGAGGTATCTATTCTGGATGACGAAGTTGTATTGGCCTTCTCGAGGGCAGTGGACCAGGCAAAGAAGGTAACTTCCACGGATAGTAGTAGCGGCAAGTTAGTCTTTCTTCGTGCGGACCAGACAGAGGTCCATGGAAGTGTGGACTTAATGCACCACATTTTCACCAGATTGGTCCTAAAGATTAAAGATCTTGAGAACGACCTCCTCAAAGCTGAAGCAGAAGCCACGATTTTTAAAGAGAGATGGCAACATTTGGACATCGTTTCCCGAGCCTGTTGTCAACAGGAAGCAAGGAACGGTAATGTTTTGATGCAACTACCCTCTGGTCCATCTAATTCTTCCACTCTTGCTCCAAATCTGGACCAACCTATTTCTCAAGCCATGCCTCCCCCTCCTTCTAGGGGTCGTCCTCCGCGGAGAGGTGGTGGTTATGGCGTACCACCTGTATCCCGTCTTGTGGACCCTTCTTCTGGGTATATCAACAGTGTCCCAAAGGAACCATCTTTTGCAGATGTCCTATGCAAGGCCAAAGCCGGCCCGCATCGCCCAAAACATACAACTATAGTCCGTTCTTCCAGCGCAGATCTAGCGGTAAGTGGTGACGCCAATTCTACCAAGCGTTCGCTGTTGACAGCCACTGGGGGAGAAAGGAAGATCGGTGTCTTCAAGGGTATTACCAAGTTGCCCAATGGCGGGCTTGCAATCGAGTGCCAATCAAAGAACCAGCAAACCCAACTGGAATCAACTCTTTCTACTGACACTGGTTTCACTGTGCTGCGGACAAAGAAATGCCGACCCACACTACTCTTCACGGGACTTGATGCGGGTTGGGAACCCGGCCCCCTTCGTGATGCTATCATTGCACAGAATCAACAAATCTTTGGAGATTTTGAGTACGATGCTCTGTTGGCGGATTTCAACTTCGTGACCAAACGGAGCTGTAGGGACCGGGCTAAGGAAAACTGGATCGCTGAGACTTCGGCCACTGTCTTCACCGCTTTGATGCGCTCTCCACAATGCGTGCTGAATGCAGTCTTCATTAGACTCGAGGAGTACTTATCGGTCACCCGATGCTACAAATGCCAACTGTATGGTCACACAGCGGTCAAATGTAGTGGCTCCCTCACTTGCCCAAAGTGTGGTGGTAGTCACCAATTATCGGACTGTAGGTCTTCCCTCACCTGCTGTCCTAATTGTGTCCGTAATAAAGCCAAGGAAACAAATCATCTTGCAAATGGACCTTCCTGCCCAGTCTTGCTAGCAAAATTGTGTCGATGCAGGGATCGTACCAACTACGATGGCTAGCCACGTTCTTTCTTTTGGGCAGCTCAATCTTGGTAAAGGCAAGGAAGCATATGCCAATTGTCAGTTAAACTGTCAATTTGATGTTCTTCTTCTCCAGGAGCCTTATCTTGTTCGCGGTGGTGTCCCAGCCTAAGGCTGGACCAATCATGTTTGTTTCACTGCACATCCTAGTTTGGACCCAAAATTTCGTATCCGTTCTGCCGTGATTGTGAAAAAGAACATCTGTGAAGTGACACTCATTCAGCAATGGAGTTCCAGGGATCTTTATTATCAATCCTCCATCAAATATACCATTAAAACCTCCACGATTAAATCTTCACCTTACTACGATCAAGTGTAACTTTGCTGGATTTGAAGTTACTGTTTGCTCGGTATACATCGACCATCTTGCAGACCAACACAGGACTCTTGACCTTCTGGAGACCATTAAGAGAGTGGAACCCCTGGTCGTTATTGGGGGTGACTTTAACGCCAAGAGTTTTTTTGTGGGGTCCGAAAGCCCCGGCTGATGATCTGCGTGAAATCGAAAGAGGGGCGTTGATTGAAGATTTTGTCCTTAACTCGAATATGGTTCTTCTGAATGTCCCCAGTTCTCCACCCACGTTCTTCACCACACGTGCAAGCTCATGGATTGATATCTCTCTGGTTAAAGGGCTGTCTCCTAAAGACTGGAAAGTTCAAGACTGTGAAACACTTAATGACCATGCTATGATCTCTTTTGAAGTTCTTCTCTTAGTGGAACAAAGTGGTGGAGTCGCTCGATTCAATATAAGGCGGGCTGACTGGGGGAGGTTTCAGGCGCATATCGCAGAATTCACTTTTCCATTTGATCAAACTTTTGGCCCTGAGGTGGACGATATTGAATTCATTGCAAACGACTTCCAGACTTGTATTGTTGAAGCATGTAAAGTGGCTATTCCTCAAACCACAGGGAGACCATCCAAACCCTGGTGGAATCAAAATCTCTGGAAACAAAAACGGGAGGTTAGGAAGAAGCGCAGACGTTTCCAGGAGGCGAGAGATGAGGACCGAGCTTCTTTGGAGCAAGAATATAGAGATGATAGGAGACAGTATAAAAAGGATATCAAGAAGGCTCGCATTGTTTCCTGGAAGGAGTTTTGCAGAGAAGAATCGACTAAAGATCCCTACAGTCTTCCTTATAAGATTTTGGCACAAAAACGAAAATCCGGAGCCAGTTACATACTGTTGAACGCAGCGATGGGTCTTGGACGTCAAACGAACAGGAAACAATGAGGTACCTGCTTGAAGAATATTTTCCCAAAGACATACAAACTGAGGAAGGACCGATTCACCATAATATTCGGGATCAGTTACAGGCAGAATATTCAGCTGGTCTTGATAAGCCATTTTCTCGTAATGAGCTATTCAATGCGTTTAGCAAATCTAAGAAAGACTCTGCCCCCGGCCCAGACATGGTCCCACTTGTTGTTCTTCCACGTGTGTTTGAAGTAATTGGAGATCATTGGTTGACATTTTTGAACTGGTGCTTGGAGTTTGGGATCTTTCCAAAAATCTGGAAGAAAGCCAAAATCATATTGATCCCCAAATCCGATGGAAAATTTCGGCCAATTTGTTTACTTCCAGTTTTGGGGAAGATTCTGGACCGTCTTTGTGCAGATCGGCTTATATTTTTTGTTGAAGACCAAAATGTCACCCCTGATGAATCAAATTCGTATTGTCGCATCAAAACAGTGGGGCATTCCCGCACTTGTGCTACGCTTGCTCTCTCTCCGTTGTCTGGTTCCACTGCTACTTTATGGTGCTGAAGTATGGGGTCACAGAGCCGAAAAAATCAAACCAGGCAAAGTACTGGATGGTGCATGTAGACCGCTTCTTCTTGTTATGACTAAGGCATATAGAACAGTTTCGACCGAAGCTTTGTTCGTTCTCGCAGGTGTGCCTCCCTGCTCGGCTTTGGCATTTGAGAGTTCAAAGTTATATGAGAAAATTGTGTCTAACAGCGTTGAGAAGCGATTGCCACCATGCCGGTTTCTACATCCTTCTCAGAGAAAGAAACATAATCTCGTCAACTATAGTGAGGAGTCCTGTGTCAATACTTGTGTCTACACGGATGGTTCTAAAACTGATCTCGGAACTGGAAGCGCCTTTGTCGTTTTTGTAAATAAAATCGAAAGTGTCTCCAGAGGCGTTCGCATTGGTAATGAAAACTCGATTTTTCAAGCGGAAGTAGAAGCTCTGACAATGGCATTTGAATACTCTCTGGAAGAATTACAAGTTGATGAAATGGATATTTATTCAGACTCGATGTCAGCGCTTCAGGCAGTGACAAACTTTGAACCACACACTGAACAAGTGGAACGTGCCAGAAAGCTGCTGGTAGAACTGAAAAGAAAAGTTGTGCTCCGTCTTGGTTGGGTGAAAGCTCACAGTGACATCATAGGAAATGAGGCAGCTGATCGGGTTGCTAAAGAAGCTACAACTAGTCAAAATACTGTTCAGCTACCGACCCCCACGTCTTTCTGGAGACACCGCCTGCGTCATGACACTTTGAAAGCTTGGCAAAATCGATGGGACCAATCTGATAAAGGTCGGCCAGTGTACGAGTTCCTGCCGGTTGTTTCTTTCAAAGAAATGTCTCTCCCAGCAAAGGCAGTTCAGGTCATTACCAATCATGGGAATTTTGGGGACTATTTAGAACGAATAAAAAAGAAAAATAACACAAAATGTGAATGTGGTTTTCCACTTGAGGATAGAGACCATATCTTGATCGACTGCCCTCTGCCACTGCGTGCCCAGGCTAGAGCTTCATTTCTGAGATACACGATTCCCGGAGGTTTCAGTTGGAGTCAATTGGAGAAATGTTTGAGGGACTATAGGACGTTGTTTTGTAGGCTCTGTGAAGTATTAATCAAAGACCATGACTTCTGATAAGTTCCAAAGCTTTTAGTGAACAGACTCTTCATCCAAAGGAGTGACACTTGCCAGCTGTGATGATAGACTTTGTTTTTGTGTTTTGGCTATTGGTCGTCTGGGTGTGGTTTTCTGTTTCCCCGCTCCATGGGTTTCCCATGGAGCTCCTCGGCGCCATGTCCCACGTGGGATGGGAGCGCGTCAAAATGTAACAGTAGCCAACATTGTGACCGGCTAGGGGTGACAAGTGAACAGCAATAATGTCGGGGAAAAAATCCATGTGCCATCCAAACTCCGTGGTTCAATTCCAGCACTCATGACAACACATGGATTGTTTCATCATTGTTGCTGTTCACTTGTCATCCACACATGTTGGCTGCATTGTGTTTCGCAATTCGGTAGTTTATTTAGTTCATTGAATGATAGTGATTCTTTGGGGAAGGGTGTGCCCGACCAGAGATGGAACTGACCCATGGGTCGGTGGGCCAGTGGGTCAAATGGGTCACATTTTTATCGTGGGTCAAGTGAGTCATAGGTCAAGACCATTCACCCACCGACCCACGGTAATTGTTTAGCACGTTATTTGACACTTCAAAACCCTTAGTAAAGGCTTCTTTAAAAAATTGGACTGTTTGAAATAACATGCATCCAATTTGTATTTTTTTTTCCGTAGCGTAGGATGGGTCACGATGAGTCACATTTTGTTCTTTATTGGGTGGGTCTGGACTCGAGTGGGTCAGATGGGTCATGGGTCGGAAAAAAATGACCCACTTCCATCTCTGTGCTCGACTGCAGCCGCTATAACATCATCTTTTTATGAAAAGCTGTTCTACTTTTCTGACCGAAAACTTCCAGCTGAATACAACAAATCTCAAATTAGGACACAATGGCCAGCTAGAGTATAAAAAAAATGAAGCCTGATCAGGTCCCTAGCCTATTTCAAGTGTGTAAGAAGTACACGTCAATAAGCCTAACAATTTTCTTTAGTTTTGGCAATCCTGGGCAAAATCAAATAAAGCCTGAATACAGTTATTAAGGGGCTAATAACAGAAGTCTGTCTTATCTTCCTTCCCATTGCATTACTTCATTTACGGTGCAAAATAGGCAACAATATGCTGCATAGGCGAGTTCATTTTATTTGAGGAGAGTAGTACGTATACCGGCAGAAATGATAACTTTCCTGCTGCAGACTATTTCATTTATTATCCGATTTTGAATCTGTCTTGTTGGTTGGTGTATTACCTTCTTTCTTCCAACGTTCCGATTTAATTTTTTGCCGTATCGTATCTCGTTGGGAAGGTAGGACGAGAATGATCTTGAAATATCAACTCAAGTTTACTCCTTTTTAATTCGACGTGTCACACGTACAATTGATGCGGTTGTGGCCAAAAAAACGGGGGTAGCAGATTTACGTCAGCGATATCTCCTCAAAAACCAGACACATTTGTTCAATTCTGATCCGACGAAATTCAAGTATGTGGGTGAGACAGTTGCAGTGTAAAATATTAAAACACTAGGGATTTCACAGATTTTGTAATTAGAAAAAACAAAGTCGTACCCTCCAACGAGGTCTGTCAACGCGAAACCGTCGTCCATAGTATACACAGTGTTGTAACGTCAGCGTTACACGTGTAATTTTCGAAAATTTTAGCCTAAAATTGCAGTGGCGATGTTGAAAAATGACGGCGAAATACGGGTCGAGGGTCAATTAGAGGCTAGACTTGCCGAGAAAAACTTCGGGATCGTTTGGGTTTGGAAGCGAAACTGTGTTGTACTTATGGTAGGCGGCCGGAGAAATAAACAGCGCCAATTGTTATGAACTACAGGGAATTAATCTCCATAAACTTCGTTTTGTGATAGTACAGTATTGAAGAATGGAAGAAGTACATCTAGCAAAGGTATGTCGTATGGATGAACAATTTTTGGTGTTAAAAAAAAACACGATTTGAAAAGCGCAACTCTAGAATGAGTAAGTCTGTGCTCAGTAGTAGCAGCGTTGCCTTAAATGTCGCTGAATTGTGTGTAAGACTGACGTGCGTGGAGGGTTGGGGGACTCTTTTAAAAAGTAAAAAGTCTCTCAAGCTTACTGCCAGCTTTGGAGTTTGTAAACGGAATGAATCTTGGCATAGGGGTTCGTTTGAAATTAGGCTCAGAACACACTTCTTGGTACGAGGAGATTTCACTAAAGTATCGAAGCTGAGACAATAGATTGGGTACAATGAGAGACTTTTTACTTTAGTGTCATATGGTACAAGAAGACTGCCTTTTGTTAATGGGTGAGGTTAACAATTCGAACCAGGTTTGCTAGATACCATCATGAGGGAATCAAATTCCAATGGAAGGTTCAGCATTGGAAAGAAACGTAGGGTCGCAGGTGTTTCAATTTTAAAACTGTGATGAAATGCAAATTCTTCTGGTTGAGCGGGAGTCGGCAGGTGTCCAGAAAAGATGTTTTATTTGAAACTGGGTTGAAGAGGTCAGCTGGAAACCAAATATTGTCTTGCAAATGGGGGGGGGGGGTGACTGGATAACCACAGGTGATACTGGCGAAAAAAATAATCAGTGAAAGACGTAAAATCTTTAGGCGGAGTTTGAGTTTACTATACTTGCGATTCAAGGGCGTGTTCTTCGAGATTATCTGCATCCTTTAAAGATTTGATGACCAATGCCTTCCATGGAGTTCCAATAAAATGCTTCTAGGAGAAGTCGACTCCTTGTGTTATTATCAAAGGTTTGAAGAAGACATGGAAGGTTTTTTGCCGCAGTTCAATAGAAGGAATGAAGGTGAAATGGCCTAGTGCGTCTTCAAGAAGGAGTGAGGAAAAAAGAATGTGGTTCCAAATTCCTTGGTTTCCGAAGGAAACTCAGGGTGGATACTTACACAAGGTGCCTGCTGAATTGATAGTTTGCCTGAGGCGGTGAAGAGATCAGCTTCCATGAAAAGAATCCAAGTTCTGCTTTGACGGATGATAAGGGTGACGTGAAAGAAAGGTTGACGAGGTTTTTTTTGCATGCAGAATATCAAAGGTGTTAAACAAAACTTTCTTTTCCGTCAAGCGGCAAACAATTTTCAGCGAATCAAGCGTAGAAAAACTCCTTGAGGACTTGGTGAAAATGACTTGTTCCAAGAGAACTTGAAGAAACTGCCGCTTTCATTGAACGTCATCCCGAGACGGCGAAAACTTTCTGCAAGAAAGGGCCGAGGCGAAGGAGGCAAAGACTTAGAGCATCATGTCGACAGTAGATGTACCGTCATGTTGCTTTGGTTAATGTTGTTTTAGCTGAAGGGAAGTTTGCCTTGAGTTGAGGACGACAATCTAATGACGAAGGTTCATTCTGCCAAGGATCTTCAGTCCTCTTTGATGCTCACTACCTTGCTTATGGAAGAACAATTTGAAGGCCAAAAATAGCAGTCGAAATTGTCATTGAGTTTGATTTGATGAATAATGTTCTATGTCTTGTCCTTGTCTTTCGTGTGATCCTTGTTTTGCTTGTGGAAGATCTAGTAGTAAGGTCAATTAATTTGTGGGTGGACGAAATTGTAAAAATAAGGAAACCTCCTGACAGGTCTATTCCCACAAGGACATGTTAAAAACGATATTTAATTTTCAACTAGTATATTGCTGGTCTTGTTCACAATAAATGCCAATTACAAGATTAAAAAAAAACATAAAACATCATAAAAAAAGGGATCAGCACAGTGCTTCAGCTTCTGGCATTACCACACCCGCCATCTTGAAAGTGAAGTCACTGACCAAGACCATAAGGTTTCCTTATTTTTACAATGGAAGAAGATCTAGTTGAAGGTCTGAAATGGGCCTCGAATAGTGCAAGCCTTGCCAAGAGCCAGGACGTCCTGTTGTAGAATGTTGGACCAATTTTCAGTGAAGTAGGTGCTGAAAATTGCTGTGTGAATAGGAACGGATGAGGTGTTCCAACAAAAGCCGGAAGAAATTGCTACTTTTGCCGATCAGTTTCCCAAGATGGCGAAAACCTTTCGCATGAAGGAGCCGAAGGAAGAGTCAAAGACGCGAATCATCAAGCCAACAACCGATATCCTCTTGTGTGGCATTCGTTGATGTGGCGGCTTTTGCTAAGGTGAAGAGCGCAAGTTGAGGTAAGTGGCCGAGTGGTGAAGGTCACTGACGTGGAGAAGGCTGCTTTGTTGAGGCGAGAGAGCCGTCATATAGCCATCGCTACATTTGTCTGCTGATCCGCCGATATAGAAGGTGAAGTGAAACCGATACATGTGCTTTCACATAAGTCGAAGAGCGATGCGCAGAGTCGTTAATCCAGTCGTTTACATGGGATGAAATTCTTCGAAGAACGGATGTGGGGGTAAATCCTCAGGAGATCCGTAATGGCTTCCGGAAAGTCTCAAGAAGAGACTTGAGTCAAGGTAAAAATGGGTGATTAAGATGGTTATGCTTCAAGCCGTTGTACGAAATAGTGAACAGCTGTTTCAGGTTGCAGTTCTTTGTTGAATCAGGAACACTTGTTTCCAACTAATACAAACTTGGCTCCTCCCACTGTTGCTAAGCAATAACAAACCATGCAGAGCAGCCTATTCTCTTCACTGTTGCAACACGGTCAAACCCCCAGACAACCAAATTAATAAATATTCAAACAATTAAATATTCCCAATAAACTAAATAATCAATAAATAAATTTAAAAAAAAATTATAACTGTAAATAAATAAATACATATTACCTAACTGTTAAACTGAATAAACTAAACAAGGGCAATTCACAAAGTGCAAAATAAACCAATAACTTAAACAAATAAAGTCATTAAATAAATAATTAAACAAATTACCTAATAAATTTACCCTTGTAAACCACATGGAATAAAAATTATGAAACAAGGACAATAAATAGTAAAATAAAGCAACGAAACAATAAATAATGAACAATTAAATTATGAAATTAAGCACAATGAATAATAAAATTACAAACAAAAACGTCAAGTATGCCGTAAAAAAAGGGGTTATATGATTACTTGTTCAAATGTACACGGATAAAAATTACCAATTTTTATCCGTGTACATTTGAACAAGTAAAATGAAACTTCAATCATATAACCCTGTTTTTTTTACGGCACACTTGACGTTTTTGTTTGTAATACGTTTATCTTTTTTACGGCTATGGTGTCGCGCTATAAAGGTTTATGCATGCAGTCGATTGTTGCATGCAGGAAGAATGGATCTGGAGTTTGCTGAGTGGCATTGTTCCCTAAATACAACGGTTAAAACAATATAAAACAATCAAAATGAACCTTTAGGGTCCCGTAACTCCGGAATGGATCAACCAATTGAAAAAGTGGTCCCTGTAAGGTTGAAGCCCAGGGAAATTTCTGGCTCAGATCATGTTTCAAATTTTAGGTAGGTGCAGTAGTTTTTTTCTGAAACCGTGTCAGCCAAGAACAAGAACAAGAACAACAAACAACAAGTGAACAGTTTTCAAATTTACGTGTGGCTCCCTACGTTTACTCTTGCACGGAATTGCATAAAAGTTGGCGTAAAGTTTGGAAAAGTTGCTATCTACTATCTGGCCAAGTTTGGTCGAAATATATTGAATAGAAACGGAGAAATTAATAGTTTTAGTTTTGCTGGAGAGAGGACTTCAATCATATAGTATGATAAAACAAATTAACAATAAGTAATAAACCATTAACACAAAACCCCCGAGCAGCACAACAATCACTACGAAAATAACCCCACACTACACAGCCACTTAACATCTCCTCACTGCCACACTTCTTTCCATTCTCCCACTTTATCCAGTCCTTTGTTGCCCTCCATAGTTCTGTTGCCCAATACCTTAATCCATATATCTTCATACAGCCGCCTACACCATAACTCATGCTCTTTATCTGATATGGCATTCTTTCCCACATCTAGTTTATGCTTTGTCCGTATTTTACAGGGAGTGGGTTAAATAAAATAATATGCACTAACCATCTATAACTAACTTGATGGGCGAAATGCTAGCAGGCTTCTAGATGTTATGTACTGTCGTGCAAGCGTCTTCCAATTCTCTCTCACACCTGCTTTCTTTCAGGGGACATTTTTTCTGTCCAGCCGATCTCTCTCTAATCGACGTATTGGGATATACTGAGTAGTCGGAGTTTGCAGTTAACTTTTAATTCCAAAATTGTCACCATCACTAGCTTTTCGACCGCTAAAATTTAATTAAACGGTTCTCAGCAGTAGTACCCAAAAAGAAAATGACGCAGGTGCGCGGTGTTTTTTGTTTTATTCACGATTTTTTCAGATGTGAGCGACGGCTTTTAGTTTTTATCAAACAAAACAACTCCGGGAGCTTACATTTTGTTGAGGAGTATGATATCAAGGTTTTAATACAAAGTTGAACCATGTTGAGAGATCAAATTTTGCATCTTCGGTATAATTCTTTCTTTAGATCCAATTTTTTAGTTGTGACACGCATATGAAAAGCCTTTAAAATTCGTTTCGAAGCCATCATTTAAATGGAACTTGGACTCACGAAGTCATCAGCTCCAAAAAGTGTTTGATGAGAGTGTTGATAAATGATCGGAAAGTTTTTTTTTTTATTATCGCTTAAACATTTCATGCGCTAACGAAAAAAAAAACAACCACGCGTGCGTTCCTTAAGTTTTAACGATAATGATTCGAGTTATATCAACCATCTCTTCAATCACAGTAGTTTCGTTAGCAGATCAGTCAAGGTTAAGCCATTTAAATCATGAGTTACGTTCTTAAAATTCATTGAAACAAGCATACCCTTATGGTGCGACGTCAACCACAATATATGACTAAGACTGGCAGCGCAGCACTCCAAACATTTGTAAGGATTAGCTGAAAGATTTAGTTTAACTGTAAAGGTAAAAATATTACAGTTTATCCAAATTTAGAACGCATGCTTCAAATTATTAATACATTTTGGATACAGTTAATGTAAATATTAAATACACTGTTTCAGTAATCGGTTTGTTTTATAGTAGAATTTTTCTTCAGGTGATGCAGGTGATGCAGCTTTGTAGTTACGCCACTGTCACCCGCCATCCCCAGGCCGACCAAGTGGTTTTTGAATGGCCCCTTATGTATCATGTGATTAGGCAGGTTATGTTCATTTTAACAAGATCAAGGCAGGTCTATAGTTTTCAATTGAATCACCGGGACCAAAGTCTTTCAAACCTGGATTCCGTCACCGGGACCAGAGACTCAGCCTTAATAAATATGTTCTCATCCCTTCAAATAACGAGTGCATGCTTGCTTTAAGAAAGAAACACGTCCCTTCCAACCAGTTGCACAACCAGTTGAACATAGTGAATCATTCCCGCACGAATTGTTTTTTAACTCTATCAGCAACATACTCAACATGGTAAAAAATTACAACATTTTCAACCCAAAATCACGCACGTACGTTCTTACCTCGTGGCTGTTAGCGAACAAAGACTGGAATCGTAGCTGCGCGAGCTTTTTCGCATTGATAATGGCGTGACGTCACATAGAATTTTCTAGGTTCATACAATGACGTCATTTTATCGCCAAGTACTTGCTTGACGTCACTGGAGAAGCACACGGTCACGCGATGGCAGGGGTGGGGGTCTATTATGAGCTTTTTGCATATTGCTTTTCCATTGGCTGTTGATTTTGTTGTCTCCACTGACGTCACAATGCAGCTCAACAGCTTACACACATGCGCACAAGTCAAACCAGACCGGAACCAGTGACGCCACACGAAAATATTCGCGAAAAACGACTTAATGAGCTGCAGAATGACCCACCTTCCTATCTTTGACAACGTCATCATGGTTGTCAGGCATGCTTAGACATGCTAACTAGTGTAAGGGTTACGCATGCGCTTCCCAAACTGCCAAGAGACGGATCGATATTTAGCTGACCATAGGCGGCCGCGCTGCTTCTGCCGATGATTTTCCCAGTAGTTCGCACGCTGTTGCTGATAATAATAATAATAATAATAATAATAATAATGTCGGCACGCCACTGCTGTTCGCCGCCGTTAAATTTTCGGCTTGACGCTGGGTAGCTTTGGATTTCTATTCAAAATGTCAAGAGTTTTAACATTTAACGATTTTTTTTCACGATCTGAGGAGCCTAAAAACAAAACCGTGCATGAAAGATGTAATCCGTGAAATGTCAACACCACACTCAAAACAAACAAATGCGGTGAAAGTACTTTCGTCAGAGTGTTCTACTTTTGTTTCGTATTCGTACGATAAAATTGGTTTACACTTTTAAAAATCTCATGCCACAGATCCGGCACGATTAGCAGCCCTCGGTCGGTTTGTATATGGCATTCCAGCTACGAGTATTCCTTCACAACAAGATTTTTTTCGTCAGGGGCTTGACTGTCACGGCCAGAGCCGGCGTGTCTTGGGTATTCTCACCCTCTACGTTTTGTCTTCCGCGGAGAAACTATCGCATGATAATGTCTCCCGGGGAAGACACTTTGCCCAAGATAAAGTCGTCCCCTCCAGGTGATTCTCTCCCCTTACCTAATTTACTTATGTATTGTTGCTAGTTATATACGAAGTAGGAGGATGAAATACCCTAGGAAATTCTGCCCCCTTGAACTTATCTGTCTTTACAAGACAGAAAAGCGGGATGAAATATCCTAGAAATAGTCTCTCTCTCCAATTTAACTTATCTATCATTGCAAGACAGTAAAGTGCGATGACATATGCTAGGAAATAGTACCTCTCCCCCCCCCCCCCCTCTTTAATTTATCTATTGTTGCAAGTCAGTAAAGGGGGATGAAATATCCTAGGAAATAAGTCTCCACCCTTGAACTAATCTATCGTCGCAAGACAGTCAACGGGGATGAAATATCCTCGGAAATAAGTCTCCACCCTTGAACTTATCTATCGTCGCAAGACAGTCAACGGGGATGAAATATCCTCGGAAATAAGTCTCCACCCTTGAACTTATCTATCGTCGCAAGACAGTCAACGGGGATGAAATATCCTAGGAAATAAGTCTCCACTCTTGAACTTATCTATCGTCGCAAGACAGTCAACGGGGATGAAATATCCTCGGAAATAAGTCTCCACCCTTGAACTTATCTATCGTCGCAAGACAGTCAACGGGGATGAAATATCCTAGGAAATAAGTCTCCACCCTTGAACTTATCTATCGTCGCAAGACAGTCAACGGGGATGAAATATCCTCGGAAATAAGTCTCCACCCTTGAACTTATCTATCGTCGCAAGATAGTCAACGGGGATGAAATATCCTAGGAAATAAGTCTCCACCCTTGAACTTATCTATCGTCGCAAGACAGTCAACGGGGATGAAATATCCTCGGAAATAGTCTCCCTTCCCCCCTTAACTTATCTATTTTTGCAAAACAGTAAAAGGGGATGCAATATCCTATGAAATAGTCTTTCCCCTTGAACTTATTTCTTAGTAGATTATTTTCTAGGATATTCCCCTTTCAATGATAGATAAGTTCAAGGGGGTTGGGGGGGGGGAGGGAGGAGACGTTTCCTAGGATATTTCATCCCCCTTTACTGTCTTGCAACGACAGATAAGTTCAAGATTGGGAGTCTATTTCCTAAGATATTTCATCCCTCTACTTCGAATGAAACTAGCGACAGTACATAAGTAAATTAGATAGGGAAGAGAATCTTCTGGAAAGGCAGACTTTATCCTGGGCAAAGTGTCTCCCTGGGAGACACGATCCTAAGATATTTTCTCCGAGGGAAAATATTACGTCCTACGATTAGGGCTGGAGTCATTTGCATGTTATCACCACACTCACTGTGAACTCATGAAATTAAAAACTCAAACCCAATTACAGTATAAACACAGATCAAAACAGGAGCTTTCAGCCAGTTTTACTGGGCATTCTCATCTGCCACCACATTCAAACCTGGCTCCTCGCACTGTCAATGACGTAGTCCTTTCCCTGGGGGCCCCATGGAAAAAATGGTGGACCATCCCCCCCCCCCTCCCTCTCATGGGTTTTACTTAGGCTATTTATTTTTCGTGTTACTAGTTTCTTTACTAATAAAGTATTGCCTAAAGAAACTTTCAGAAACATTCCTATCCGATTGCGTATAAAAAAAAAGAAAAAAACACTAGAAGAAAGATTCTAATGATGGTGGGGGGGGGGGGGATGTGCTTTTCGCCCCTCCCCACCATTAGAATCATTTTTCTAGTGTTTGTTCTTTTTTTTTTATATGCGATCAAAGCGGAACGTTTCTTTAGGCAATACTTTAGTCTTCACTCAAACAATTTGTTTGAAACAGATACAGATCAGAGGTGAACATACCAACTTTAATTCAACTTGTGATAATAGTCTCCAACGCCACCGCCGCCAACATCAATAGGGATGTTCTAAAAGTCAGCCGCTTGCATTGCAAGTTGATTGGAAGCGGGGGACACCCTTTCGCCTTTTTTTTATTCATTAAGCTGCTTGCCACTTAGAAACTTTTCTGCAGTTTTTTAAGTCAACTGCTGGCTTGGTAGCCGCTAGCTAGCAAGCTCAAGCGAGGACCGAGGGCGACGTGAGGCGTCTGAAATTTTTTGTACAGTTTGTGCCATTTAAGTAAAGGACGGGGGCCCCTTGGACATGGGCGGCGTTAGACCAGGGCCTACCCGGGCACGTGCCCGGGTAAAATTAACAATGCCTAGGTCCGTGCCCTGGTAAAAAAAAAAATTATCAGTTATCAAGTTGTTTGTTAAAAAGGTCTTTAACTCTTGTAGTCTTAGGGTAAGTTTTTATAGGCTAGACATTAGATAGAGCGCATAGTATTATGACTTCAGCTCTTGTAAGTTCTAAATAAATAAATAACTCTTGAGCCATCTGCTGCCCGCACACCATTGTTG
Organism: Lithobius niger; assembly: GCA_023313725.1. Lineage (NCBI taxonomy): Eukaryota > Metazoa > Arthropoda > Chilopoda > Lithobiomorpha > Lithobiidae > Lithobius > Lithobius niger. The sequence goes on along the minus strand of JAHWFP010267323.1, from coordinate 67,309 downwards.
TAGGCCTTCCTTACAAATTCAATCACGTTTACAAGCACACCATAGTTAATCAAGAGCATTTTAACATGCTTATAAAAATTGTTATACTGGCTGTTTTGGGAAATTTTTTCCCTCTTAATTGGTGTTTTTCGTTAGCGTGTCCGCTGGATATTAAAGCTTATTTTGTAGGATACTATAGTGAGTCAAACAGGATATAGTAGTAATGTTAAATAATTGGCATGGCAGATTGATAAAACTGCTAATTTAAACTATGAACGGAGTTTTATGACTGTATTCTTAGTAGCCTGGGATTAGTTGCGCATCTAACCGCCAATGGGGGGGGGGGGGGACCCCCCCCCCCCCCCCCCTTAGAGGTCTCTAACGTGCCATGAATACGTTCTTCATACATAAGGGGAAGGTCTTAAAATTACCTCATGTAATTTATAACACGAAAAGCTTAATTAAACACAACAATATTTTCTCCTTCCCCATTAAAAAAAATATTATGATTAGTAATACTTAATAGCAAGATCGAGAATAAGAGGGTAGGGTAATATGCGACCCCTACCCTCTCCCAGCCGCATAGATAGACGTTCATTTTCAAAGTCGCGAAAATGAACCTCTATCGGTTTGACGAACTACAAATACCCCCTCCACAAAAAACAAGGTTCTGAAAGGTCTCCTCACCCCCTCCTCCCCACACGCACACTACGTATTCCTAGATCCGTGCCGAGCCAGTGCCCGGGTGGAAATTCGGACGTAGCGCCGCTCCTGCCCTTGGAACCGCCAGCCCAGCCAACCCAGTTGCTACGCCACTGCCCACTGTTGTTAAGCAACCTGAAGCCATGCAGAGCAGCCTTCCCAGCAGCCAAGCATCTCACACACACCAATATGGAGGGCAACAGACGACAGGATAAAGTGGGTGAATGCAACGAAGTGTGGCACTTAGGGGATGTTAAGTTGTTGTTTAGTGTGGGGTTAACTTTTTGTTGTTATGGATTTTGCTACTCGGGGATTTTGTGTTAATGGTTTATTATTTATTGTTCATTAGCTTTATTTTATTATTCATTGTACTTATTTCATAATTTAATAGTTTATTATTTATTGTTCCATTGCTTTATTTCACTATTCATTGTACTTATTTCATCATTTTTATTCTATTTGGTTTATAAGTGTAAATTTATTAGTTAATTTGTAGAATTGGTTAATTAATGATTTACTAAATAATTAATGACTTGTTTAAGTTATGGGTTAATTTTGCACTTTATACATAGACATAAATCGCTGGAAAAAATATTAAGGAAAATTGGAAATAAACCCAACAGCGAAAATCATATACTAGAAATAACGTAGTTCAGTAAGCCACCTTTATGCACTTACGTTTCGTCGGAGTGGCATGACCCGGATTTGAACCGGCAACCCAGTTCGCCCCCAGATCACCCCCAGATCACTTGCATAGCACCTTAATCGCTATGGCCACATCCTCCACTGGCATAAAGATAACTCACTGACCCCGTTATTAAGGTCACAACCGTTACCAGGGCTCCATTCGACCGAAATTCACTCGGCCATAGAGAATGGAGAGGGAAGACAAATCATACACTCACAAGGCTCAATAAAGGAGAAATAAATAGACATAAATCGCTGGAAATAATATTAAGGAAAATTGGAAATAAAGCCAACAGCGAAAATCATACACTAGAAATCATGCCACTCCGACGAAACGTAAGTGCATAAAGGTGGCTTACTGAACTACGTTATTTCTAGTGTATGATTTTCGCTGTTGGCTGATGATTTTCGGCAGTTGAATTGATGTGATGTTTGTTGTGATGTTTGTTGCCTAACTTGACGCGACACACTAGCGTGTGTCTAGATTGGCGTTTCCATCTTATAATTACTAAGAAAAAAAATGGATTTCATCAATTTGGACCAAAAATATCTGATATCTACCCCAAAACAAAACTTGTTAACGATTCCCGCCAAGCTTTTCGGCCGTCGGAAGTCGTGATATCAAACGCCAAGCTCTTTCGCCAAGCTAATTCCACCGACTAATACTTCAAACGTTAAATGAAATAATTGAAAATTGCGCAGTAAGCAATTTTCAGATATATCATTTAACTTTCGAACTATTACTCGGTGGGATTAGCTTCGCGAAAGAGCTTGGCGTTTGATATCACGACTTCCCACGGCCGAAAAGCTTGGCGGGAATCCTTAACAAGTTTTGTTTTGGGGGTAGATAACCACTACATCAATAACAGCTACACCTTAAAATAGGCATAGGACGGTCCCTATGTGACCTAAACAATATCAGTTAGGATTGATGAAAGAATAGCTCCCCACCTTTCAGAAAACCTAAGCATGTCCAGTAATGGCTATTAAAGGGCTTGCAAGGTTACTTTGAATAATTCTAAAATAACCATACGCATTCGCCACTACGCAATTATGTCTTCATCTTTAAAGTGGCGTAGGAGGGTCCCTATCTAAGTTAAACCATTTCGGTTAGGATTGACGGAAAGAATAGATCCCCACCTTTCAGAAAATCTTAAGCATATCCATTTCGGCTATTACAGGGCTCGCAATAATAATTTGAACACGAAAATCACTACTTGGCGGGATAAATCACCCCCTCCACCTCCCCCAAGGGCTTTTTTTTTTTTTAACTTTTTATCATAGCTATTTTTTTCCAGTTACTCTTCATATGTATTCATGCTTTTCACAGAAAGTGAAAAATTCCATCAATTTTGGGCCTCAAGCTGCCCAACTATATGCGTGGCTTCAATTGGCACGTTTTAATCGCTGAATCATTGACTCAGTTTAAAAAAAAAAAAAACAGAAAAGAACCTTTTTAGCAGACAATTCAATGCACTACAATTTCGGATTAAACATTATTATATGCAGCCGTTTCCATGATATATAGAAAAAAAAAATGATTTCCAGCGCATGGTTCCAAGATGAGGCATTAGCTCAACATTCTTCTACATTCTTCTTATTGGTTGGATCATTGACTCTACGCGAAAAATGAATGCAACATTTTTTGTAGGAAATTGAATGATGTACATTTTTGGTGAGAACATATTTTCATGTCCGAGCAACTGTTACCGAGATATATTGAAAAAACCGTTTTCGGACGCCACGTTTTGAAGATGGCGGACAACGCACTGGTCGGATTTCAGGGGACTTTTAGTATGTTGTTTAGCACGCCACCTGAGATCATCCCACACATTTATGGCTTGTTGCTAATTAATTCCTTTATTGGCCCGTTTTTTACCTAATTTTACTGGACTATCATTAGCGATAACATTTACGCCATTCTTTATGATGGCACAGAATTATTTTAGTATTAAATAAACATTGAGTTTGGAAAACGACCACACTAATAACATAAAATTGAGTCCTTTTCGTTGAAGAGTGGTTTGAGTTTGGGTGTATATTTTAGTTTGACAAATAAAAAAAACTCCCGTTATATCAAAAAGTCTCATGAGATAGAAAAGAAATTACCGTTATATCGAAATAGACATCCCGTGAGCTAACATCATTATTGTGAGTAGGAGGTTAGTATGTACGGAAGGAGGGGGTGGGAGAAGGGGGGCGGGCCCAGAGCGCAAACATGACAGGGAGCGTCAAATTATGCTTTGCTTTCATTCTCCCCTTCCCCTCACACACACACACACATACACACACATTCGCTGACGCTGGTTCTGGCCCGGTTCAAACTTATGTTAATGTTACAAACGCATTTGTTTTCTTTTTTCCTACGTGCGCGACGGTTTCGCTACATTCGCTGAAACGTTTAAAAATGTTAAAAATGCTATCTGCGCAGGGTGCACGAAAACAGGAAGAGGCAATGTCATTTTAACTATCTACCTGAGCAAGGCGCAGCTGGGCGTTTAGTTTCGATTTCTGTAACCACCTCATCGGTTTGACAAAGTGGTGAATTTTAAGTTTTAACTCGTTCTGATACGATTTAAAGTTTTGCGGCTTTTAAACTTTATTCCGAAAATACGCTCCAGTATTGCGGCAAGTTATAATATAGAATATATACAACCTGAAGTTAAACAGCAAAACAACGGGAAGGATTGTAATATTACTTACGGTACTTGAAAACAACGGCTGACGTTTTACTTCAACTATTCGTTGTATGCTTCTATCACGCCTGCTATCGCAAGTTGGTTGGAATAATGCCAGTTTTACGTCAAATGAGAATGGAGCGCCGCATAGCAGTAATTTAGCTTTGATAAGCGGCCACTTAGACGTCATGTAGGGGGAGGGGCGGGGGAGCACTCGCGCCATGCGGAACTTTTTTTCGCAACCAAATCATGAAACGGACTTGTAAAATTCGATCCCGCATGAAACCCCGCCCTGGCAAATTTTTTTTTTATACATACACTAGTTTATTTTGTTTACATATCATTCGTGACTGGGTTGGACAATATGGTAACCGTTAGCGACGCTGGTGCGATTGATTAGTCCTGTTGCCGCTGTTTGTCAACTGAGGGCGACACATTCGGTACAAAATAATGCTGCCGCTCTTCCTCGATAAACGAACATGTCGCTATTTACTGAAGTAATGGGCCTAAACCCTAACTGACTTAAGGGCTTATTGGAATGATGAGGACTCAACATGGCTAGGTTTGAAGTGTGACATAGTTTACTACACAACCAATCCTTATAAAGGGAAAGTCACGTGACTATACAAGATAATAGTTATATACAGAGTAGCTACTTGTGAAGGGATTTGTGGCTCCCTCTAGTTACAGGTAAGGAATGGAAGCAACCACAGACCGCAACAAATAACGTAATATTTGCATATTTTTTATAAATCACTGATTATTTTGTTTACTTCTGGTTAGTCTAGGTTAAGTTGGGTTAGATCAGATTGAGTTAGGTTAGGTTAGCTGCCTTGATTCGAATTACATATAAAAAAAATTTGCCGGGGCGCGGATTTCATGCAGGACTGAATTTAACAAGGTACACCTTTGGGCATAAAAAATGATTGCACTGTATCGAGGTTCAAGTATCCCGACAACAATGCAAATTTTTTCATTGTTGTAAATAAGAACGTATGTCACTGAAGGCGGAAGGAATTCTCCATTGTTGATGCCAAAGAGTGGCATTAATTGTTGAATGGCATTGTTTAAAGCCCCAGTATAACGAAAACGATCATTTTTTATGCCCACATGTGTACGTTGTTTGCTTTTCTTGGTTAGGTTATGTTCTTTTTGGTTAAATTAGGTTGAGTCAGGTAAGGTTAGTTGCCTTGACTCGAATTTTACGGAAAAAAAATATTGATTCGCCAGGGTAGGAATTTCATGCGGAAACGAATTTCACAATATTCCGTTTCAAGCTTCTTTTGCAACAAATATTTAAAAAATCGCTTTGGTGCAGAGTAAAATGCTGCCATATTGAAACCGCCGGTTTAGTTGAAACAGGGCTCTACTACAGTACCAGCCGGATCTTGGATGAAAAATAGCAAACGCAGCAAGATTGGCCAATATGGTCACTGTTAGCGACGCTGATGCGATTGATTTGTCTTTTTGCCGCTTTTTGTCAACTGAGGGCGTCACATTCGGTATAAAAGAATGCTGCTGCTCTTCCTTGAAACGCTTTCTGGATAAACGAACACGTCGTTATTTGCTGAAGAGCTATGTGCAGTCGAGAAACTTATAGCTTTTTGGTAAAAACGGCTATACGAAAATGTATTTACTTGTACGTCAGCTGTTTTCCAGGTGATTACTGTGATTAAGTTGGTGAATTGCTAAGCTATTTGTCAGTTGCCGCTATTGCAAGTAGATGGTGGGACACACCGTAAACGGCCATTTTGTCCAACCCCTAATACTGTTGTTGGTCGGGCCGGATTGTTTACTGGCCATGGTTGAACCGATGGATTACCCATATATCAATCTTCTACATCATTAAAATCGTAGGCGCGGTTCGTGCGTGCGCGTTTGATATCCACAAACCTCTTACCATCATCTATTCTTTGGCCGTATATTGTACACTGTATTTACATGTAAGTGTGGCTGGCTGTTAGTGACTCCCCAGTCCTTGCCAGGCCCGTTGCTATCGCAACAAACATTATTATTATTATTATTATTATTATTATTATTATTATTATTATTATTATTATTATTATTATTGTACGTCTACTCCTCCGGATTTATCCACACTCCAAAGATGAGCGTAAGATAACGTAATTAAATTACGCTTCGAATACGTCTATTTTCACCGCTGTAATTTGATTTTGTGACCGTGAACTACGGCAAAAAATTGCCCTGAAAATTTGAGTCATACGTCTTAGTAGACTATCAGCAAAATAACATACGGATCTCAAAATTCCGTAGCCTCAACTGGTTGCACGCTTGGTTGCACGCATAAAAAAAAATTTTCGGCAGGTGGAAGCCTTTGTAGGGACTAAAACCTTTGGAATTGCGCAGACTCAAGGCCGATCTCGCGTTGACCTATCAAATTATGCATGAGCAGTTTCCGGAATTCTTGCCTTTTTTACTGTCATTCTTAATAACCGAACTCGCTGGCACCATCTTAAAATTCAAAAACAAACCTTTTGCACAGACTATAGAAATGTATTTTTCTCCAACAGGATTGTGGATCGCTGGAATTCGCTTCCACCTGCCGTCGTTATGCGACGACGGTTGACGCCTTCAAAGGCGCGGGGTCCACCTCTCCAAGTTCCTACAACGAGTTTATTAATGCTTCGATCATTGCTTATTGTTTATTGCTTATTGCTTAATTGTTTATTGCTACACCGGCTTTGGAATATTTTTTTGCTTCCAAATTATAGTACTGTGCTGGTAGATTTGGATTACCGTTATTTGTGTCATACGTAGAACTGAGAATGAAAGGCAAGAAGACACGGTAGGGATACAGCAACTTTATTTTCTGTATTTTTATTTTGCTACATATATAATTTTCGACTGACTTATTTAGCTTTTCCGTAAAAGTGCCAATGTTGTCGCTTACAAAATAATGGTTTCATGGAGAGGCAGTCAATTTCTGGAGAAGGGGGTGGGGTAGGATAGTATTTGCAACTGATGTAAATTAAGGTGACTGTGGAGTAGTTAACAACGCTGTTTACAGTCTTGTGTTCGGAACGAGTAGTGGAGCCAGACAATCCCCGACAGGGGTCAATGATTTCCCGATTGGCGGAGGGGGGGGGGGGGGTCAAAACTTGTGATTTTCAATGTGACCTTTTTATTAAGCTACTTTTGCTATGCTACACTAACTCCAGAATTGTTAACGGTTTCTTATTTGTTGAAGAGCACGGCATTATAACCCAACAAAAAATTAAAATCACGTTTAAGCCTGATCATAAACTTCAGTCACTATTACGGCCAGGGTAGAAGAATATATAGGTAGTAACGAACTGCATACAGTTTGAATCGAACACAGAATAAGTTCTTCAACTTCGGATGTTGCCCACGCACGAGTGTTTCGTCTGTTTCCGCAGGTACTGTCGCTATTACAATGGTTACCATGGCAACGAAGCCGCCATTTTTATTTCAAGTTTCGTCATCTACGCCGGACCAGACAAGAGCTGCCTTCTGGTGCCGTTGGTAGAAGCAGGTCTTTTTTCACCCCACGTTTTCAGACAACCGTCACTACCTACTATCTACATTAATTACGGCGTTAACCGTTTGGATGTTGCTAACTTTAAAAATTTGGAAAATGGCGATGGCATGTATTTATTTTTTATTTATTTTATCTACTCGTTGTAAAGGACAGGTGTGTAACGTGAAACCGCAGCTGCGATGGGACCACTGCAAATTTACATTTTGCACTTACTATGACGACGGCACCCCGTTTCGCAAAAAATGAAATTAACTAAGATTTTTCTGCAAAACGGGAATTCTTGGTTTGTGCTGAATCCTTTTAGCCGATTGAAAATATTCGTTAAGAATTCAACACATGGAGAAGTTAATAAAGATGCGTTCCTATTTGAAAGGAATTTGTGACTAATTGCTGTTTCTGATGTTATACTAGTTGTGCCCGTGCGCATGCTGCGCACCCCTTCGACCCGCACATCCCTGCCCCACCCTGCCGCACCCCGTTGCACCCCATTACTGCACTCCCATAGTGTGGGTTCTGAATGTTTTTCCGCCTCCCTCCGGCACCTCAGGTGTTTGTTCTTTGGTTTTAAATTTGTCAAACTAAAGACCGAACATGTGAATGGTTCCCACGTATGCTCTCCCCCCACAATTACTTTAACCCCCAATCGCCAAACTCCCGGATATGCATACGTGTCTCCCCCACCACACGCACTTGCCCGCCTTCCCCCGGAAACGTTGCCCCGAGACATTTTCCCTTTGGTGCAGCCCCGGAAAAGTCGCATGTGAATGTTTGACAGAAGGCTAAAAAAGCCCTATCACTGAGAAATCCATCATTCAGTAAGCAAGTAATCCCATGTTTAAGTTAATCCTTTGAAACAATTCACCTCACTAACGCGCATTGTGAAATTGTTGCTGGCAACGATGGTTGCCGCCCACTTAAAAACAATTCACTACTGGACACATATAATGTTGTTGGCATTTTTTGATGAGGCAGAAGTAATGTGCATATTTCCGTTATGGGTCTTCGTTTTCCTTGTGTTCCCCTGAGTTCCCTGATGGTCTCTCTCTGGTTTATTCCGGTGTTCCCCGTGTTCTGTGTTTTTGTGGTTCTCTGGTGACCTGGTCATCCTGGTTTAGGTTAAGGTAGCGTTAAGTAGGCTAGCATGAGCGCATAGGTATATGTAGTCCTTTATAGCTCAATAAACAAAATAAATAAAATAAAATAAAACAATTCAACTCCTTTCCGGAAGTTAGCATTTAGGAAATAAATACTTCCTTCCATCGTATCAGGCTGCCAATTTCGAAATTAAGAACCTATCGTCGTTTGGTTTAAAGTTGCCTGGTTTAGTAGACACGGGTTGGTTTTTCTTTTAGCTCAAACGCCGACAGTGGCACATTGCACATGACTAAAACTTTGTTGCCGCTTTGGTGCCACAATAATAAGCCAAAATATGATTCAAATAGCGGTGCGGCAGGTCTGGTAAGTGGCGTCATCTCTTCGAACTTTGGAAAAAGTGTTCTAACCCGAACTTGTAGTCCAAGGCCATCAACAGACGGCGACATGGCAGGTTTGATAAGTGGCGCCATCTGTTCGCAGACGTTGGAACCTAACCCGAATTTGGAGGCGAATCCCGTCAACAGATGGCGCTACAGGGTGGGGTACTTCATTGTACGACGGGATGGTGAAGCCGGTGCACTTGGCCGCCTAGTGCCTATTATATATGTAGATGCTTACCTGCAGCGAGCGCATTAGCGCGAGCGAGGCAAGTAATTTAGAAAAAAAATTATTCTGCAACACGGGATTCTGCAAACGGGACATGCCCACTGTAACAGGGGTACTATGGCTCCTGCAGGACCACACAGGTCCGGGGGGGGGGAGGGCAACGCTTTCCCGTCTGATGTCTAGCGTCACCCCTGCGGAATGAAGAGGGGAGGGAGGAGGACTTTGTTTATATTTAGTTTTAGTTCCTCTAGTGTTTTTGCAATCTCTCCCTACCCC
>JAHWFP010267323.1:29105-44963 GCA_023313725.1 Lithobius niger | reverse complement strand
GTAGTTTTTAAACAATTATCAAACTACAAACGCTCAAAATGCATTACATACCTTGCCAGAATGTCATTCTATCCCTACAGCCTTTTATCGAAGTTCTATCACTCCGAAAAGCTTCGAAAACACAAGCGACCCGGCTAGCGTGAAATACGGCGAAACGACGCTGCGTATCCTTCCTGCCCACTCCCCCACAAACGGACGCAAACGACTCGTCGGTCTACCAACCATTCCACCCTCAGTAAACTAAAATGGAATAACCTTCAGTCTTTGAGAAATTTTCACAAAACACAAACACGTTTTAATTAAATACGAGTTAGCTTGACGTCCCAACCGTGATATAAATATATTATTTATTAAGAACTATTGGTTATCGATTTTTAAACCACGGCTGCGATGATTTGGCCGAGAGACATGCAAATCATCTCGGGGGCTTCGCCCCCTCGACATATTTGCATGTCTCGCGGCCAAATTATCACAGCCGTGGTTTAAAAGATAACCAATAGTTTTTAACGAATAACTATTACATATCTCTTCAGGGAAAAACTTAAATGTTGTAGCACACATGTTTTATTTATTTTATTTATTTTTTTAACAATTTGAATTCGCGCATCATCTACTTACTACAGACAGATTGTTATTCTCGCGCACTCGCTGATGTTATCAGCGTAATTTTTTTCTCACTTACTCCTTACGGTTCCAAACAGAAAAGCTATCTATTGCTTCCCATTTCGTATCTTATCAGGACACAACTCGTGATTACGAAAATATGTTTGATAATTAAATTCCACTGTTTTATTAATACTGATAATTTTTTTTCTTGTTGCATTACTATGTTGTTCATGAATGTTTAACAGATTATGTCTGGAATTGTTGGGTGGCTTGGGACCTGAAACCTCTGTCCTTCTGTATACAGAGTCGTCCCCGTCTTGTTTTCTATGACGAAACATTATTAGTGACACTATCTACTAAATCATGTAATGGAATCAAACTTTTTGAGATGTGTACAAGGTGCTGAAAATATATAGTAAAATAAATACGGATCCAAACCTATTTACGTTACCTTTTGGACTTACATGCCTGAGTGGGGAATCGAACCCACGACCTTTGACATCAACGGCCGACATCCTACCACTGAGCCAGTACTGACACGACCAAACGGAAACGTCCATAGGCACACAATTTGCGTGTTAAATGCTGGCAATGGCCGTTCCCTTTTGGCCGTGTCGGAATGGCTCAGCGCCTCGGCCTTTGATTTCAAAAGTAGTGAGTTCAATTCCCCGCTCAGGCAGTCTGAAATTTAAGTCCAAAAGGCAACGTAAATAGGTTTGCATCCGTTTATTTAACCCATCTCTAGCCCATTGGCTTTCCGCGTCACGCGGTATTGGTTTCTGTCTATCTATCCATATGTGTGCCTGTCTGTATCTACGATAACGGTCGAACGCATTACCAGTAGTAGTACCACAATAGGTAGTTTAAACGCTATAATTTTCGACAATCGCACGAGTGATGCTGTTCGAACATATTACAGAGAAAATATACTGAGACCAGATTGTTTTTTTTTTATAATTTCCGTTCAACTTAGTTTTAGCTGTAACAATTCGTCGAAATTAACTGGTATTATACTAGCTTTTCTTCCTTTGTATTCTTGGTATTACTGTGTGTACGCAGTTTCCTCATTCCATACTCGTAAACGACAAGGTTGGAACAAATCAATGTTGAATTATTACTACGATGACTATAGTTTGCCTCAGTGCCCGAAATACGAACAGATGCACGTTCAGCTTTCGCACTGTCGGATTTCTCAGGAGAAATGCTTAATTTAATTAATACGTTTTTTAAACCTACACCTTAATTTATTTACTGCCAATTATTATTATTATTCTTCGTTTGATTTGCTTCGACTTTAAGATTTGTAAAATTATCCATAAACTAAAATAAATTGGAAAAAAACGAAAGCAAAATGGAAAAGAAACAAAACCAAAGTGCACAGAAACGAAAGCAAACTGAAAGAATAACAAAAACACAAGATAAAGAGAACGGAACCAATTTTTAAAAAACCGGAAGTTATTATATTATTCGAATGCAAATAGCACGGATATATAACTGAAGCACTAGCAAACACACGGACGCCTCCCCTCCCCCATTGTTATTGTGGTGAACTCCTTTTTCGCCAAATCCCGTTTCGCCAAAACGAATTTGACAAAATTTTACGTACACCAAATTTAATACCTTATTTCTATGTATAGGCTAATGGGGATTTTAAAAAGCTAACATTTAACAAAGACAAGCTGTGGTAGAATAAGAACAATTGATTTATTAGTGTTTTGAAAACTAGCAATACAGACGGAAAAACGTGTGCTTTAGAATGCTCGGTTTTCACTAGGTCTATGCCAAGGTTCTCTTTTAAAAATAGTTAGTTATACACATGATGGTTACCCTTTCTCAAACGGGAATTCCCGTTTTGCAGAATCCCGTTTTGCAAGGTAGAATCAAAATATTCTTCAAAAATTTAATATTGCAGAACTTAAAGAGGCATGCCTAAGTGGAAGTAATTTGTGATTAGTTGCGGTTGCTGAGGCTACGTGTTTAGTTGCAGCGAGTGCGGTAGCGCGAGCGAGGGACGTAACTCGAAACAAATTATTCTGCAAAACGGGATTCTGCAAAACGGGTGTTTGTTTATAAATGTCTGACCATTATCATGCTATAAATGCTCGTTTTTATATGTTTTAAATGTTTCGTGTGTTTACAATTTCGTGAACGGTATTTGGCGAAACGGGATTGGCCCCTGAGGCAAACGCTGTTAATCTGCTTTCTTTTTCGCGAAACGAAATTGGGCAAAATGGGATTTGGCGAAACGGGACGTAATCGTTATTATTATAGTACTAGAACACGAACGCGCATTAAAACACGATGAAAACCTTTAGACTTTTGCTTTGGCTCGAGTGATCACGGGACATGGTGATTCAGCTTTGCTCGCTCAATCCACGCATCTTGCTTCAGAAATGAGAATGTTTGACAACCTTTTAAAACCTACACGTCTGCTTTTTAGTATAATAATATAAAAGGTTTTACCCGCTACAGTGTCATAGGCTGCGTTGATGTCCAGAAAGACAGCCAAAACAACCTGATGCTGAGCCCACACTTCACGAATGCTGGAAAGCAGCAACAAAACTGCATCTTGCGCGCTCCTGTTTGGGCGATACCGAATTGTACGCCAGCAAGACGTTCATAATATTCTAAGTGCCAGCTGAGCCTCCTTACAACCATCCGCTCATACACCTTCCTGATGCACGAAAGCAAAGCTGTAGGCCTATAATTCACCAGCTCCGCTGTATTACTCCCCGGTTTATGCACAGGCACTTAAGACTGTAAACATCCGTGCTTGGGGTACTGGCGACCTCTCGTTGGAACAGAGTCAAGAGGGACTTCTGATCTTCTTCCGGTCGCTGGCTTAAATTACCGTAACTGACTCCATCAATCCCTGACGCACTAGAACTTCTACACTTACAGAGAGATACTCTGAAGTCTGAAATATCCCACGGTAAGTCCCCTGTGAGTGATTTACAACAGACGCCGGAGATCTTCAGGGAGCGACACCTCCAGATAGGGCATACACACTTGCAAACCGATCGTTGAAGAGATCTGCCATAATTTCACCATGCAGTACCTCACGGTTCACACTAGATGCATTCATGCATTCACACCCACTTCTGCATGGATTTGGCACTGCACGGACTAAGAGCTTTCCAAGCCTGTGGTAATGAATTCGACGTTGCAACCTGCTCACATAAACGCTCACCATAATTCATCTTTTTCTGCCCTAACACAAAGTGTGATTCACCAGATACACATCTGTATATAAACCAGTTTTCGTCACAGGGGCCCCGCTTCCACTGTCGGTATACCTTTCGTCTATCCCGGGCATAGGAATGGCATATGATTGATATGATTGAAGTCCTCACTCTAGCAAACTAAAAAAAAAATAATATCTCTGTTCGTATTCAATATTTTTCGACTATTCTTGGCCAGATAGTAGATAACTGTGCAGTGGCAAAAATAAGACGCCACAAAAAAAAATACTACAAAAGAAGTGATATTTGAAACAAAACCCACAAGGGTGAAAGAACCCGCCAAGTTTCAGCTAATCAAAGTAGTGATATTGTTGAGGCTAATTTAAGTGAACCGATCTACTACCATTTTAACGTATAAACGCAAACACGTTTCTAAACACAACTCACATTTAATGCAAGGCAAACGGCTTACAAAATTCACAAAAACATTTCAAAATAAATGGACCAAAATGGTGATGTTGCTTCTGGCCTAGCGCCAGTCGAAGTGCGGATTTTGGCAGCCCTCACGGCTGTTACAAATCTCGGTAACCAAGGGAACTACTCTTCAGCATCTTCCGTTACCGAGTTGCACACCATCCACCATATCCGGGCTAACCGGTTGTCACCAGTCCCAAGCTTGCACACAAAAACACCAGGAACTGGGAATTCCAACACATGGTCATTAGCCCTGTTGTCACACAAACTGTCACACAAATACCTTAATGGCGACGGCCAATTTGGTACGTCTTAACAAATCCCCCTCTGAAAACAGGGCTATTATCTGCAACGAGAAACACACATTAAATTAGACAAAAAGTTGTATCCGACTCCCGACTGTGGTTTTGTCAGTATGTCAGAAGGATTTAACTTCGTCGGCACATATTCAATGTTGACACTTTTGTCCTCAATTTTCTCGCGCACATGGTGATAGATGATATCTATATGTTTGGTGCGACCCTTCTCTATGTAGCTAACGGCGTGAGACCGCGCACTTTGTGAGTCGGTGCACAAGGTAACTGGCTTCTTGTCTTCAAGACCAATTATTCCAGTTTCCAACAAAAGTTCACGCGTCCAAAGGCACTCTTGGACACCTTGCGAAATGGCTTTATATTCGCTTTCCATGGTGGAAAGCGAAACGGTTCTTTGCAGGTTGGACCTCCATAAGAAGGGAACATTTCCATACGTTGCTAGAACTCCTGTGGCAGACCTCCTTGTGGCAGGGTCGATTGCATGGCTCGCATCTGTGAAAATTTTTAGGCCTGTATGGTCGGGAAGCATCACGAGGCTCTGGTCTTTCGTCCCTTGGAGGTAACGAAGAATCCTCTTGCCTGCCAACCAGTCTTCTCGCGTGGGAGCAGACGAGGTTATTCACAGCATACGCTATGTCAGGTCGTGTGCTGTTCACTATATATGAAAGCGAACCCACTAATTCCCTTAGTGGTATTTTGTTTGGGCATTCAGTGCCCTCGTTTGTTTGTTGACCTGCAGTAACGATTGGGGTCGTGACAGGAACACAATCTTGCATGCCAAACTTAGCCAGAATCTTGTTTATGTACGTGGTTTGGTTAAGCAGCATTGCTCCATCAGACGTTTTTGAAAACTTGATCCCAAGCATAAAGTTTATAGGGCCTAAAGGCCTTATGTCAAAACTTGAAGTCAAAATCTTCTTGGCTAGCTGCCTCATCTTATGACTTGATGTGATTGCAGCTACGTCATCGACATAAACGATGAAAATTATAAGTTCTTTTCCTTAACGTACGTAGAAAACGCAGGCGTCTGAACGACAACGTTTCATGCCGTGCTTAATCATTTGTTCGGCGAAACGAATACTCCATCGTCGTCCGGATTGTTTGAGCCCGTAGAGACTGCGTATTATTTTGCAAACTTTGTCTTCATGTCCAGGCTCTTTAAAACCTTCAGGCTGGGCCATATAAATTTCTTCTTCGTCTCCCAAGTAGCCGTTCAAGTATGCAGATTTAACGTCGAATTGGTCCACGAAATAATTGTTCTGGACTGCTACACCTAAGAGCAGGCGTATGGTAGGAAGTCCCGCGGTTGGTGAGTAAGTTTCGTAATATTCAGTACCATATTTTTGGTCAAATCCTTGGGCCACTAGCCTTGCTTTATAGCGTTCCACTTCGCCTGTCTCCGTCTTTTTAATTTTCAGTACCCACTTGCTTCCTATAGTGCGGGCACCTGGAGGGAGGTCCACGAGTTCCCAAGTCCCGTTTGCTATAAGCGAACCATATTCATCATTCATAGCAATACGCCATTGATTGGCATCTGGGCTGGACATGGCTTCTTTAACATTTTTCGGCTCGTTCGAGATAGCACACAATGAGAGAATATAGTCATCTTCTTCAGTGGGCTCTTGCTGAGGAACGTCGGCAACAGCTGCATTACTGTGAATCTCCCCCTCTGACGAAGTTCCGTAGCTTAATTCAGGTATGGTTACGCCTTCACGTCTAGCTCTGGCTCTTGTAATTCTTGCTTCTGGTACTTGAGTAGGTGTAGGTACTGGCCGTTCCATCGGAGTGTGCTGCCTTGGGGTCTGCTGTACAGTCAGTGGAGTCCTAGGCCTATGTCCAGTCACTGGAGTTTGGGGCCGATGGACTTGAATGGGGGTCGCTGCTGAACTTCCTGGAGCTTCATTGCCTGGGCTTGCATTGAGTGGTGCGACCTGACCAGCCTCATCCTCTACAGACGTTGGATTGTAGGAAAGATCAACAATGATCGAGTCTAAATCAAAACCGCATTTTTCTGCATTGTTTTTGAATAGTCTTGATGCACCTAGCACTTCCTCTTGAAAATCAACGTTTCTGCTTACTATTACCTTGCTGTTATCAATGTCATAGAGTCTGTATGCACGTGATTGTTGGTCATAGCCAAGCATTATACAGGGTACTCCTCTTGCATCGAGTTTTGATCTTTTTAGTGGCGGTTTTAAGGCAAAACACAAACAACCGATTGCTTTAAAATATTTTACGGTTGGCTTAACTTTCGTATTTTCCCATATTTGCCTAGGAGTTTTATTACGATTTCTGACATTTGTGCAATGATTACGAATGAATACTGCTGTGTTCACCTTTCTCCCCAAAACTTTGTGGGAAGTTTTGCTTGCACTAACGTTGCCCTAACAAGGTTCATGATTGTCAAGTTGAGCCGTTCCGAAATTCCATTGCTGGACGCTGAGTAGGGTGGTGAAAACTGATGCTTAATGCCATTTTGAAGCATGAATTCGGCCATCTTGGAGTTTTGATACTCTGTCCCATGATCGGACATGAAGGTCTTAATTTTATACCCTGTGGCAGCTTCAGCTTTTAATTTATATTCAACGAATTTATCAAAAACTTGATCTTTTGATTTCATGAACGCAACTTGCACAAAACGACTTCTACAATCAATGAATGTAACGAAGTAACGGGAACCTGCCATTGTTGGCGTCGGAAAGGTACCGACTACGTCAGAGTACACTAAACTAAGCCTTTCAACAATAGGATTGGATGCAACAGTCTTAAATGGCTTTGTTTTGCTATTTCCTTGGAGACAAGCAGAACATGCGTTATTTTTTGGCTTAATGGCGGATTGCCTAGAAAAACCTCTTAGTGCTCTTGACTTTGCAATCTTTTTCAAGGTGAGTGGGGAGACGTGCATAAATCTTTTATGCCATAATTCGGTTTGCTTATTCATTTGAGAATTATTTTGGCAATTTTCAGGCAGTTTTTCTTGCTTATTCTGGATTTTTGAAAAAACTCGCACCTGACCTTGATTTAAGTCTTGGTCTTGGTTAGTTGTGGTACGGAAATCTTCATGCATTTTTATTTCTTACTTAACTGGCGTAACACTGGTTTGGTTTATTTTAATGTAACTGTCATTTTCCAGAGATAAAATGTTGTTTGGAGCATTTATCACTACTTCTGGATTGCTTACAATTTTTGGATTGCTAATGACAAATAAACCTGCAATATACTGAGCAGTTGCTACAAGTTTGCCAGATTGCTTATGGATTATTTCACACACATCATTGTCAAAGGTAATTCTTAACCCTGATCTCATTGCCTGTCCCACAGAAAAGAGATTCACATCAAATTCAGGTAAAAACAGTGTTTTCTGCATTGATAAATTTATACCATTTGAACTTATTTTTACGATACCTTCTATTTTTGTTGACACTGTAGTTGCTTTGGTTGCACATTTTACGTTTTCAACTGGTATTTCGTATTTAGTATGAAACCAATTTTCATTTCTTACGCAATGACGGACTGTTCCCGAGTCTATAATAAGTGCATTCTTAAGATTGAAACCTGTCTTAGCTGCGTATGCTTTTATTCCAACAAACTTCGTGTACGTGAAGCACGCAATATTTGCCTTACTTTCTGGCGTTTGACGGCTAGCATTCCGTCGCGATCCACGCCATCTGGAACGTCCACGGGCACGTCCTCTTCCACGAAATTGTTCTTGGGGGGGCGCAGGGGTGCCGCAGGCTGGAGTTTTGTGCCCGGCGCCGCCGCATCTATAGCAGGATACGCCGCCTTGTACTTGTGGTGTCTTTGGAGTCGTGAAGTACGTCGACTCTGAAACAGGTTTAGCATGGGTATACGCAATTTCTTTCGACTCATGCATGATCAATAAATGTTCAATATCCTCAGACTTTAGGCTATCAGTCCTCTTAAGGGGTGCCAAGTAACGCGTGACTAAATTATCATAACTTGCAGGCAAGCCTAGAATTATATAGCATGCTTTTTCTTCGTCATCGATTATTTTTCCAGTATCGGCTATACTTTGAAATAATGCACCAATTTGTCCTAGAAATTCAGCTACGGACATGTCGTCAATTTTACGAAAATCGTGCAGCTTTCTTCTTAACGCTAGATAACGTAACACATTTGAGGGTTCGTACCTATTCTTCAAGTGTTGCCAAATCGTATATGCTTCTGTCAAGTTTCTAGGAATTTGAATTTTTAGCAGATCGACACCTAAAGTTATCAACCCCGTTGCTTTTTCATTTGCTAATTCCCATTTGGCTAACTCTTTATCATCGGTTGGTTTTGCTTTTCCTGTCATGACTAAACCCCAAATGCCTTGTTGCTTTAGGAGCGCTTCTACACGACATGACCAGGATGCGAAATTTTTGCCGTCTAATAACTGGATATTTGAAAGATTATTCATCTTTTGACTTAAATCTGCCATTTTTAAATAATATCACTGTACACTTCTTAGGCTTTACGAGTTTTCTTTCTTTCTAGGTACACTGTCCTATGTCAATTATTTCTACTGCAATCCCTTTAAATTATTTCTGGCGGAATTACTACGATTTTTTCAATGTATAAACATTGACATTTAAATACCATTAACTGTTTGGTATGACTCCGACTGCACTTAACGTATACTTGCCATTATTTTGAAGAAACCAGGAAACATCTTGAAATTGCCGTCTTGTATCCTCGTTGGTTTACCTTGACGTTCTTGCATGGCTTCATCCTCCGTCAGTAGTTGTGAAGTAAGTCGCTGCTGTCTTGAAACTGCATACGAGCATGACTGCATACGAGAGGGTTAAAATTTCGAAGGAACGTTAGGTTTAAGTTTGCCATATTTGCGTTATCACGAAAAAAAAACGCTCTGAATTCCACTTGTTGAGGCTAATTTAAGTGACCCGATCTACTACCATTTTAACGTATAAACACAAACACGTTTCTAAACACAACTCACATTTAATGCAAGGCAACGGCTTACAAAATTCACAAAAACATTTCAAAATAAATGGACCAAAATGGTGATGTTGCTCCTGGCCTAGCGCCAGTCGAAGTGCGGATTTTGGCAGCCCTCACGGCTGTTACAAATCTCGGTAACCAAGGGAACTACTCTTCAGCATCTTCCGTTACCGAGTTGCACACCATCCACCATATCCGGGCTAACCGGTTGTCACCAGTCCCAAGCTTGCACACAAAAACACCAGGAACTGGGAATTCCAACACATGGTCATTAGCCCTGTTGTCACACAAACTGTCACACAAATACCTTAATGGCGACGGCCAATTTGGTACGTCTTAACAGATATCAGAGCCAAAAAGGCTGCCACCAAGTTACTATATTAGTTGCCAAGCTAATCCCACCGACTATTACCTCACATGTTAAATCAAAAACTTGACCGATAGTAGCAATGTTCACGTTTTTGATTTAACCTTTGATCTAATACTCGGTGGAATTAGCTTGGCAACTAATGTAGTAACTTGGTGGCAGCCTTTTTTGGCTCTGATATCACTACTTTGATTGGCTGAAACTTGGTGGGTTCTTTCATCCTTGTGTGTTTTGTGTTAGAGAACTGGCATAGGAATGCTCACTCATATCCTGCACTTTTTCAGTCACTCGAACTTCTTCTTGATCACTTTGCACCTCCACCATATCAACTTCATCCTCTCTCCCAACATTCTTGCTATTCTTCTCTCCCTCTTCTAACGCGATCTCTACTGTTGTATCCGTTGCTAACTCAGTGCCTTTCTTCCTCTTCGTCCCTCCCCTCTTCTCTTTGCTGGAGGCGTGAACCACGGCCCATTACTTTCTTTTCCTGCGCCTCCATTCATTCTAGATACCTCTTGCTGCTCATTACTGCATGTCACATCAACACAAATTTCTCTCTGTGCATTTCGTGACAGTGACTCCGCACTCCCGAGAGCTGCCGAGAGACACGGTGCGCTGGTACTCAAGGCCGACAGCTCCAGGCTCTTGCTCTGTTGCTGCCAGATCTGCTTATGTCTTTGCTGCTGCTGTTGGGGACGTAGCTGAACGTGAGTCGCTGGTGCTGAGTCTGATTGCTGCCTTTTCTGCACTTCCGCTTCTTGCACTGCTGCTTGCAGGTGTTGACAAAGGTGTCGCGGGTCGTGCCAGACACCACACGTCTCGCATGCGATGCTCGCGCACACGCGACGGTAGTGCCCACACATTCCGCAACACAGACATTTTGGCGTGCGATCGCCCACTAAAACAAGAGTTTCTATGAGCTTGATTATCACTACATCCTGGACATCTTCGATGGTCACCTTATCTCGCAATCGGAACGTGATCTGACGGACTGCTGTCTAACAAACCGCTTTGCCGCGGACGTACAGCTTCTCAAACACATGCTTTTCGAGAACTGCAATGCACGCGAAGCGAAGTGAAGTAATTTCTCGCAACCAGAGAAGCCTGGCTTGCACTGTCCGCTCGTGCAAATCGTGTAGTTCAACCTGGTGCCCATTAATGTTGAGCGTCGCTCGCAATAATTTCTGCTTTGCCGCGTATGATCCCAGTTCAACTTCGAAAGCATGCCCTACACATAGAGGGCCCACTGATGCTATTTCACTTGCTTCCACAATGCTCTCGACTGACAAATAAATCTGTGTGGTCGAATACGGGCGTCGTGTAGGTGCACACACCAAAACAACTGACTTAGGCATCTGGACGTTAGTCAGTCCACCACCATAAAATTTCTTCAAGGCCTGAAATTTTTTGGATTGCAGCTGCTGATCTACTTCAGGCACACTGTTCATTACCGTGCTTCTGCTACCTCATCACTCTCACCCCAGCTTGCTTTCCCACTTTCTGCCAACGCGGCACTAAAGAGTTTATTCACTGTCTGAACTACTGCCTCCTTACCTTTTGCTTTATCCTGGTTATCCGTTGCCACCGGTAACCGCTCTCTTCTGCCATCTTCCCTGTCGTGGCAAATCCTTTCCAGTCCATACTGCAGTGTCAACTCCAAACCATCTCACTCGTCTCTCACTAATGTGTCTCTTCTGCGCCTCTCCCATCACTTGAGCGAAAGCTTCATCTGAAACCACACCCAGATTCACTTCACTATTCGTGAGTACTTTTGTCCTCCATAATACCCTTAAAAGCTCATCCACATCGCCTTCCATCTTAGCGGACAACAACAACCGTCCAACAATCAACTTTTTAGCAAAGACAGAACACGTGCACGAAGAATGGATCTAGAGTTTGCTGAGTGGCATTGTTCCCTAACTACAATGGTTAAAATAATGTAAAACAATCAAAATGTTCTTTCAAGGACCCTTAACTCCGGAATGGCTCGACCAATTGAAAAAGTGGTCTCTCTCTGAGAATGAAGCCCAGGAAAATTTCTGGCTTAGATCATGTTTCAGATTTTTGGTAGGTGCAGTAGTTTTTTCTGAGACCGTGTCACACAAGAACAAGAACACAACAAGAAGTGAACAGTTTTCAAAATACGTGTGGCTCCCTACTTTTAGTCTTGCACGGAAATGCGTAAAAGTTGGTACAAATATACCTTCTATACCTATCTACTATCTGGCCACGTTTGGGCGAAATATATGGAATAGGAAAGGGAATTTAATAGTTTTAGTTTTGTGCAGAGAGAGGATTTCAATCATTTAGACACACGCTAGTGTGTCGCTGCCAAGTAATAGTAGATCATCCGATTGTAGACATCCAATCGTTAAAAAATGATTGTTGATAAAAGGCGGCCTCACTAGCAGACTGTGTCGTATAACTGAAACCAACTTATACCTGATTTCAGCATACTGATGTAAATTCCCCATGCGGTAGAAATCTTTGCAAATCGTTTGAATCAGGTGTCTTGGGTCCAGTAACGAAGAAAACGTCAACACGAAAATGTGGGAACGTGTCCTTCATGGAGAGAAAGTGTCCTCAATAACGTTGAATTTGTGTTACTGTTGACTAGTAACTAGTAATTATTCCGCAGGCTCCCATGTTAATTCTCATAGGGTATAACGACAAGTCAACATCTGATTAGGGAAAGTTGCCAGATATGAATTTCGGCAGACAGGTAAAGGGTCATATGGGGAAGTGTCCTTTTTCTAAAATGGGGATTGGCCCTGAAGTGGCTCGTAAGTGCAAAATTATTGTTGTAACCATTGTTTGTATTGTTATCCAACAGCAGATTATAATATGCTTAAGTGTTACACGCTTATCGTTTCAGTACCTAATTGTCAGAATTCATTGTTGTTGCAAAAAGGTGGTGGTGGTGTATTTCTCTTTAGGTTTGGGGCGCATGGCATCAGGCTGGGGCCTCAATGAAATTACAGTATGGTTCATTAAGAGACGAGTATCTTTCATTGCAACGGTTTGGTCGGTTTTTTGTTACGGTACACGAATCCAAACTGAATTATCTGCCCCACAACGATAAAAGGGACAATTTTGCTAGAAAGTAGATTAGGATACAAAAAGCACAGGTGGGTTGCAAAGGTTTGGTCGTTTTTTTTACCACCAAATACAAATCTTTTTTTTTTTTACGGTACGCGAATTCAAACTGAATGGTCTGCCCCACAACCCGAATAAATTGCTCATTACTGGTTCAAAGACACAGGGTATCTTTTATTCCATAGGAACTTGTTAGGTCCTTGCAATTACCATACTCTTATGCTTGTTATTAATTTATTTGGAATGACAACAGTAAATGTGAAAATCTATATAACTAGGAAACAGGCTTTGGGCCTATTGTAGGCGGAGCGGAGAAAAATTTATTTTAAATTTGTATTTCCTCTCAATATAATGGCTTTGCAATGTTTGCTAATGGTCCTTAAAAAGCTGGGGGCAATATTCATTCGGCTACAGTTGAGCTGAAGCTTTTTGCTGGTGTTTTTTACATTTTAGCTAGGCTACGTTTCATATTAATTTTAAGATACTTTCGTTTGCACCCATATTTAGTATCCGTTTCGTTATTTGCAGCTTCTTTGCGCCGTCGCCGCCGTTGTAAAATACAACGTTAGCCACCGTGGTTAAGTTGGCAAAGAACGTGCCACCGTCAATAATGCTTACATTGTTTATATTTATTGCAGAGTATCTTTCCTAGATTTAAAATATTAACAATAAAGCATTGAATTGCAAGCTAAATAATCACCAGTAACGATAGTACTTCACAACAATCAAAAGATTCGAAACATCCGCGGCTCTCTACGCTGCCTTCTACGACAATGTTGAAGCGCACACCTCTGGCACGTACTGCAACGCCAAACGCTAATTTTTTTTTAATTGGAATTATTACGATTGTTGATCAGCCGGTGTTAGCTTGGCTTAGAAGATAGAATTTAAATAATTTTAAATCCTAATTTTAAGCCTAATTGTTAGTCCCGTTTTAGTTGCGTAAGCGACAACAGTAGAGAAATTAGGCCTATTGGGTTCGATGTTAAGCCTATTTATTCTGGCAACATGGGATGGAGAGTGTAGTTTCCATAGCAATCTAGAAATCTTGAAATTACAATATGAAGCCAAATTATTGTTCTGTGATGTGATATAAATACGTAGTCTGTTGTGTACTTTCGTATTATATGAACGGTTTTCTCCGGCAGCGGCGATTTGATGTTTCAAATTTGAGATTCCCGTTGATAGCGTCAACGCCACTTTGGTTGCCATGTTAGCTGAATTCCTGCAAGCATTCTTTTTTACATGAAACGAATGTGAGTCGTTAACGAATCCTTCTGGTTTTTTTCCCATTTGCTTGTCTTCCTCAAGTGGTTAAAGTGTTATGATCAAATGTTATTATTTCGTTGAGTTATGTCAAAAAAGATTGTTAGCTGTAAGGAAGCTACGATGATTTATTTTGGCTTTTTTTTTAAAGTTCACTTGATTACCAACAGCACAGTGTATGCTTCGTCGGAATTCCTTCACTATTCACTATTCCAAATTTACAATGGTGAGTGTTAGAAATAAATTCGAAAATTTGTTATTTCTCCCGTAATAATTGTTCGATTTACGTCAAATTTTGGCTCAGCAATACTGTTTGGGGTATCAAGCGTTGTACCAAATTTCATTCTAATCCGATCTTTCGTTTGGGCTCCACCCAGACTAAAAATGTGCAACCAACAGACCAACGGACCAACCAACCAACATTTTGCAATTTGGTGTCCGTTATAGGCTACGCTTCGCTCGCTTCGCTCGCTCGCTCCGCCAACTAATATAATAATATTTGTTTGTTTGTCTGCGTGTGTGTGTCGCCAGATCACCGAGATTCCCACTACTAATCCTATTATATTGATTCCCGCAATAGGAAGTCCGCAGTGGGATACAAAACTGATCTGTCTTCCGGTTCTTATTCTTCGTTTATTCGTTTGTGGTCTTTCAAACTGATTTGTCTGAATAAGTAATCTAGACACACGCTAGTGTGTTGCGCCAAGTTAGGCAACAATCATCACAACAAACATCACATCAGTTCAATTGTCGAGGTTGTAAACCATTGTAGCGCGACGCCATAGCGCCATTGTCTTATCTTGAAGCATAGTTGGGCACATTTCAGGTACTTGGGGGAAAATAATAATGCGGTACAAAAGCTTAAATTGCGTTGAAATTGAGAGCAATGACCCACCTGACAAAAATTAACTCGTGTAGAAATGCCAGCTAAGCTGCTTTCAATGCAAAATCTGACCCTCAATAACGTTATAAATTACTAGCTAGCTAATTCGCTCATCCCCATGTTAAATCCCATAGGGTGATTATTCATCGATACCGAAATAACGGGGAGGCTTGCAGCTGTGAAATTGGACGAATGGGTGCAGTACAATACGAACTGCATACCTTTTATGGTTTGGAGCCTGGGAGCGTAACACGGATGGCGTGGGAGGGCGCGTAAGTACGAAAATATTGTTGTAACCATTGTTAGTATTGTCGGCATCGTCTCTCATTGGACGGCCAAAGTCCGGACAATGAGAACGTGCAATACTGACGTACGTGCCTAGACACACACTAGTGCATCACGATAAATCTAAACAACGTTGCAAAGAAATTGTATTCACGTCCAATTCACGAAAAATAAACCAACTGTAAAAACAAAGCAAAATAAACAAAGCCAAAAACTGGTAAAGAGACCACTAAGTTGAGAGTGGTTCGGCCCTTCAAAGGAGTGATATCAACACATCAAAACTAACTAAATATTGTAATACAAATTACAACAAAATTAAAACCAAATCAAAAACCCATAAAGAGGTGACTAAGTTGAGAATGGTTCGGCCTATAGGCAAAAGGTAGTAGCAAATTGTTGAAAACCAATTTCTTGTTGACGTGG
>JAHWFP010267323.1:0-14667 GCA_023313725.1 Lithobius niger | reverse complement strand
CCCCCCCCCCCCAGATTCGCTGACCTTGGCCCGGCCCTGGGTGGAACCATTTGAAAACCAAATGTACCACTACAACGAAGATCAGAAAATTGGCAGCATTTCGTCATCTACTTATTTGTAAGATGTCAACAGATGAGGATTTGTCCGAATATCTTCACCGTATTCAAGATCTGGCACGCATTGCCAAAACTTGTGGGTGCACTGCAATAAACGATGAACTTGTGGCGCTACGCATGTTAAGCGGACTATGATAACGTATTGCTTGTGACGGATTCATTTGAAGCTGAGAAGTATATGCCAGATTACATAGAACATTTTCTGTTGGAGGACGAACTAAGAAGGAAGCGTTTCGTTGAAAACGATCAAGTTGCTGATTAATCTAAAACGTTGGTAGTTAAAAATGGATATGGTAAAAGGTCGTCGGATGCCAAGACTGTCAAACAGTATGACAAGCCACGTATTAAAAGCAGTGTCAAGTGTTTTAACTACAACAGAAGAGGCCATTACGCCCGCGATTGCCGACAAAAGATGAAAGGTAGAAGTTCTTCGACAGAAAGTGACTCGGAAGTGGATCAGAAAGCGAACCACATGTGGTTCAAGATCACGAAAGTCGCCATGGAAGGGAAAAGAAAGCGTACACAACGCAACGAGTGGATTATGGACTCCGGAACAAGTGTCGTAATGACAAACGATCGGCGAGATTTTTCAGATTATACAAAGTTGTATAATAAAGTTGCACTCACAGCGGACAATACACCGGAGGAAGTAGCAGGTGTAGGCACAGTATGCATGCGCAGAGGGAGCCGGAACATTGAATTTGCACGAGTTTACCACGTATCATCGATAAAGACTAATGTAATATCAGTAGGGGTGTTGCAACGAGCCAAGTGCTTTATTTCTTTCCCGGAAAACAGATTCCCAGTAGTACATAAAAGTGGTGAAGAGATTATAAACATTAGGCGAAACAAGAACAATTTATCTCCCCTCGCGAGCATCAAAATAGTGACCAAGAAAGGGGCAAGAATGAATTTCCTCAAGTTTGACAAAAATGTAAAGCGGCAGAAGAGGCGAGCGAGTTGGAAGGAAGTTCCAAGAGACGCCTCTGAGACAGCATGACAACTACAAACATAGCCAATAGTGGGGGATAAGGGAGTTGTAGAGCAGCAAGTGACTAATGTAGCAACCGAAATACTCAACAAATATGCACCAGAACCGGATGCAGATGAAGAGAGTAGACTGCTGCTGCATGACCATGTCCACCAAGCAATAAGCGACGCAAGAATATTGGCTGACTCGGAAGTAAATCAAGGAAGGTGTCAAATGATGTTGAATGTGACTTTAGCGGTAGACGTACCAGAGCCCAAGACCTACAAGGAGGCAATGGCGAGCGAACAATCGGAAGACTGGAAGAGAGCAGCTCAGGAAGAGTATGACTCTCTGATGAGTAAGGGAGTCTGGGCTCTGCAAGATTTGCCCCATGGTAGGAAAGCAATTGGGAGGAAGTGGATCTTCAAAGGCAAAGCTAACGTAGATGGGGAAATTGATCGCTACAAAGCAAGATTAGTGGCACAAGGCTTCTCCCAAAGATACGGATTAGATTTCACGAAAACGTATGCGCCAACTGCTAGCCTAAACACCGTCCGCACACTCATATCTATGGTAACAATTAAGGATTGGGTAATACACCAGATGGACATAAAGACGGCCTATTTAAACGCTGACTTGAAAGAAGAGATCTTTATGAAACAATCAGAAGGGTTTGTTAAGGCTGGTGAAGAAGACAAAGTATGTAAACTTTTGAAGAGCCTGTACGGCTTAAAGCAGTCTGGGCATTGCAGGAACCAGAAATTAAATGAGAAGTTCGTACAAGAAGGACTCTGAAGAAGCAGTGTTGATCCGTGCGTATACTTTGTGCCCAAAGAAAATACTACAGACGTACTCTGTGTGTTTGTCGATGATTATGCTTTAATCTCAAACGACAATCAAGGAGTTGAGGAACTCAAACAGATAGTTGGGAGGAACTTTGAATATAGTGACTTGGGGAAGGTCAACAACTTCTTTGGAATCAAGTTTACAGAACTAATGGACAGTGGGGTACAATTGTCTCAGGAGAGATATGTAAAGGAACTGCTTATGAAGTCTGACATGCAAGAACGCTTCCCAGTATCTACTCCAATGGCAGCGAATGCTGAACTGAACAAGGAACAGTGTCCAAGGACGAATGAGGAAAAGCTGGAAGCGATGAAGTACCCTTACCGAGAACCAGTGGGGGCACTTATGTACCCGGGTATTGCGACTAGACTGGACATCGCATACGCAGTCTCAATGCTGAGCAAGTTCTGTTCCAACCATGGACTAGACCATTGGAATGCAGCAAAACGAGTGCTAAGGTACCTGAAAGGGATACCCCACTACTCAATCAAGTATAGGCCAAGCACGAAAGCTTTGGAAGCTTATGTGGACGCTGACTGGGCCGGCGACCGTGAAGACCGGAAATCGAGAATCGGCTACTGCCTAAGGATAGGTGATGCACCAATTGTCTGGAGGTCTGTTAAACAAACACGTTTAGCCACGTCTACGATGGAGTCCGAATACGTAGCCCTTGCGGCATGCACACGAGAGGTGCTCTGGATCAGGAGACTACTTAGAGAAATAGGGCAGGAAGAGATGGTATCAAGACCCACGATGCCATGGTGTGATAACCAGGAAGCGATACAGAATGCGCTCGATCCTGTTCCAAACCTCAAATCCAGACACATTGAACTAAGATACCACATCGTGAGAGAGGCAGTGCAACGAGGAGAGGTTGACGTGTAATACGTCAACACGAAGCATAACCTGGCAGACATATTCACCAAGCCCCTGTGTAAAGACCGTCACTGTGAATTGGTGAAGATGCTAGGGTTGTATAGTAGCGGTAATGAGTGTACCGCTACCCGCCACCAATAAGTGAGTGGGGGATTATGTTGGGAAATGGACGCAGCCAACAAGGACGCGTCCTGGCTTCAATGCAAGCGAACAATGCCGCAGCACGTGACACACGGTCACGTGCTCCCGTTTGTTGTTGTTCATAGTGTAGAGTCTGAGATGCCATGATGGAGTGACGATCATGTCCGGAGAGTGATGCCGTACATTGTGTGCCAGCAAAGAGACTGACCGATCTGGGCTGCTAGGAAAGCACTCTAGCTGAATGTGACAGCGACGAGCCTACCCAAGGATGGCATCGACGGCGTGAGCGGCTCTCAGACCTAATTCAAGTAAGTCTACCATACGAACTAATCTGTTACGCTACTCGGTTTTCTGGCGGTTGGGACTATTAACTCGTTAATTTCTACCCCCACCCTCCAAACGCAATCCCAAACTACCCTCTGATGACTGCGGTCTCTTGAAATTGTCAGCTGACAATGAACTGAAAATAGCCTTAGCTATCCGTCTCCCACCTCTTGACAAAGAGACTGGGTCACTGGGATAATCCGGGTTCTTAAACGCATCCAATTTACTTCAAACCCTAAATCTCGTTACCATGCTGTACCGAGATTTCCTCAGCTTTCTAACCAACCACAAGGTGTGCAGGACCCACGTCTTGTCTACACACCGATCACGAACTCCACGAAAAAAGCCTCTTCAATATCTTTTCGGCCAGTTACCATTCTGTGGGACAACCCCACTTTCATCCCTCCGAAATCTCAAGATTTTAATCATCCCATTACTGCAGAAGAAATGACAAGGGATCGACAACTTTCAACCAACTGGGAAACTGCTGTCATTTCCTGCCCTCCAGAAACCTTTCACGAATTTTCCTTATGGCAATTTGACAATCTCTCAAAATTCCAACCTCTAAAGTTGGGGCTGCAACCGCACACTGACCACAGAACCCTTGACTTTCCATGCGCAAATTGCAGAATGAAAGCCAAAGAATTAACTTCTCCATGGTCATCTCTGTCGAATTACTAATGTAATGTGTTGGCCCTAGATTGTTTTTCCTAGACCCATCCGTTCCTTAGCTGTATTCCAAGGGTGCTATACAGGGGTGTATAGACCCATTATATTCTGGTTTCATAGGGAAACGCTTGGGACTGGACCAGTGGGACACGCCCTACTGGCCTCCTCCCAAGTGGAATGTAAGGCACTTCAATGGAAGTCAACATGATTGCATCCCCCAGTGAGGAGCGTGGGAGGGTTAACAGCGGTAGACCCATTTCTATTCCGGTATCTGGTGAAATCACAACCCCTTTCGTCATTGATGTGGTCATGGCATTTCTATAGAAGAAGGTTTCTTAAGAATAGGTCTATTGTTAAGGACTTGGGATTGCATCATGAATGAATGTGCGTCAGGAGTATATTGTATACTGCCAATCGACACTTGTTCTTGGTCTTTAGCGAAAATCTTGTGACAGGAGTGAACGTCAGTTATCTTGTCTGTTACTTTGGATTTAGAATGTATGTTAGTTGCTCTGCGTATCAACTAGTGGCCGACCGAAACCAATTTTTTCACTTTCGGCCGAAACCGAAACCACTACCGAAATCGATCAATCAGTTTCGGCCGAAACCCACCGAAACCGGAACCAAAACCTAACCTGAAAAGTATCAATTGTAATAATTTGACAAAAAAGCAGAAATAAAATCATAAAATCATGAATGTGTGGCCTCCAAGCCCCTCCCTCCACCCCTCCAACAAAAATAATGTTTCAGAATAATAAAAAAAAAAGAACTTGTCAGTCGTGCTACAAAACTTCAGGACTTTCGTGTGAATTTTTTTTTCACTACTCATTTTTTATTTTAAAAATAGTCTTATTTTATTCGTGTCAGTCCAGGGCACGGAAAAGCGCTTTTCATTCAGTAAGTAAAGAGCTTTGCTTGAAAACATAAATAAAGACAAATGCAAGCGTAAATACCCCCAGTGCAACGAAGCCATTTAAATATTTTGAATTTGGAAATTAAAAATTTTTTTTATTTATTATTGATGGGCATGGCAGATACAAGCAGGATGTGTGATGGTGACCCCTGGGTGTCGACACCACTAAGCTACAGCCTAGTAATTTGTACAGAAATTGGATTCTGCCAGGAGGTAGAAGTGGTTTCGGCTTCACCGAAACTGAAGCATAGGATTCAGCCGAAACCGTAACCAAAACCAGTTCATCAGTTTCGGCCGAAACCGAAACTGAGCTATTAACTTCATGGCCGAAACCAGAACTGTAACCGAAACCGAAAATTTGCTGGTTTCGGTGCCGAAACCAAAACCGAAACCGAAATTCGGTCGACCTCTAGTATCAACAAATGTTATTATTCAATGACAGAAAAATAGTTTGCCTTGCCCAGAGTTCCCAGGATCTGGTGGATACGATGAGGAGGCTGTGAGGCAAAAATAGAAGAATTGTTCATTTTCCTGGTCAATGCACATCCTCTTCTGCCCATTGCAATTGTTTTTGGGGGCAAGTACAGGGCAGGCCACCAAAGGCGTGAAGCCTTTTTCAATGACATCCAATCGTAGCCATTTGTCAACCTGAGAATCAATGATTTTGCTAGATCCTTCATTGTATGCCCTGTGAGCAAGTCGAATTGGCTTAGTGCCCTCTTCCAGAATGATGAAATGTGCATGAGTGTGACCAAACTGCGAAGTAAGAACTTTTGTGCTGAAGGAGGCAATTTCACAGCAACTTCTGCTGAGAATGGGAACAGTCAGCCTTAGCGATGTGTGTCTCCACGGTGTTCCAGTCTTCATTCTCTGGAAGGTGCTGCTCATTGGGGTGGAGATCACAAGCTCATTGAGGTGGTGATTTTCCAATTTCACATTGTGCGAAAGTCCAATATGCTAGCCTCCAGCACGAACATCAACAAAACTCCAGTTTTTCCCATAAAGTTACGTCCGAGCACCAGATGATCTGTAGCACCATTAACAAAATATGAGGTGTTCGTCGTCCATTGCCCCAACACAGAGTAACACGTAAGAATCTGTTGCCAAAAATTCAGCTGGAAGCCAACAAGAAGGTGATTTTAGCATTGTTGTGAAGCCGATGACCACATTGTTGTAGTTGATCAGACGGAGCTATTAGCACCTGCATCAAGCAGCGAATTTATTGTTATGCTGCCAATAGTGGCGGGCAACAATGGATGTTATCCGAATCTCTTCTCAGCTTCCAAACTTTAACTTGATTAGTGTTGGGTACA
Source organism: Lithobius niger (assembly GCA_023313725.1). Taxonomy (NCBI): domain Eukaryota; kingdom Metazoa; phylum Arthropoda; class Chilopoda; order Lithobiomorpha; family Lithobiidae; genus Lithobius; species Lithobius niger. Next base: position 8,499 of record JAHWFP010267323.1, on the reverse strand, counting down.
GACACATACTACATTGTTCCACGGTCAAGGCCATCCCTTACTTTCCAATCCTGCAACTTTTTTATGGCCTCTTGGTGTCTCCATTTTGTCAGGGGGTGCCTTGCCAGATTTTTTGGAGGTAATTGTGGACACACAGGGGGATAGTGACCCCCTACACCACACTCGTGACAAATTACAAGGTTCCTTGGCTATCGTGGAGGGGCCTTGTTGTCAGGCTGAAGAGGAGCCTGAGGCATACTATGCTGCCTAGGTGGGGGTGGCGGCTGGGGATGTGGAGGCCGTCCTGACTGTTGAACATTGTTAAATATTCTTGGCGAATCATATTTCCCTATGGGAAATGGCAAGGATCCAAACTTTGCATAGTGCATGGGGGCACAACATAGCTTAGGCTCGGGCCAGCATCTCGCACATTTGCAGTATCTACTGTGTGGTAGTAAAATGAATGATCCTTGTCTCGCTGACGTTCGTTGTCACGTGAACGTATCGGCGGACGCCACGCTAGACTACGTTCGATGCACGACTCTGGTGGTGGTGGTGCTCTATACAGTCGCTCTTTGAGCAAAAATCGACAGAGTTCCGTCCCCTCATCCGCCAAATGTTTTAAAGATGTGAACTTTTCATTCCAGAGTAACAGACGAAAGTTCGGATGCGCCTAGTTGATGATCTGCTGAACCTTCGTAGCTTCATCACAATCTGTGTCTATCCAGTCATATTATCCTCTGATGCAACGATTGAAATGACCCAAACTCTCATCTTGATGTTGAGTCTGAAGCTGAAGCTTTTTGAACAGATCGTTTTTATAATCCACTCGTTCAAACTCCCGACGACAGGCTGTTAAAAACTCACTCCATGTTGAAAAGGCACAGCAAACTTAAACCATTTCTTGGCACGTGAAACAAGCGCAAGAGGGTGTACAGCCGATATACTGAATCAGATAGCAGAACTTCTTTAGCACAGTTAAAAAAAAAACCCGTTTTCTTAATATAATTTGTGGTTCCCGTTTATTAACCAATGAAATACCGGAGTACATTCTGGGACACCCTGTACAGTATATAGTATATCCGGCTGGGAATGGTAATGATAGTTTCTAGGAATCAATATTATTAATACTTTTATCACTGCATCTATGCTCCAAACACAACATTGCTGTGTAATTCATATTCTTTTATATCATTTTCATGTTTTAGAACTGATCATTTAAAATTTATGACACCAGCATGGTGGAATCCAACTGTAAACATGTATAATGTAAGGTGTTATTTTTATATTTTAATTGTTATTATTCTCTGAAGATGGTATCGCCGTTTGTGAATTTGATACCGAAATTATAGTTTTTTACCGTTACCACTGTGCTCTGCTTTCACATATTGTACGAATGCACAATTCCCAGTTCTTGATTTCTTCAGATGATTTAAAGGGGGATTGCCACCAAAATGACGGTATGCAGCATGTACAGCCATTTACCGCTATTTAGATCTGTCTAACCCTTACTTTCAACAAGGGACGGAACACACAAATAAATTTCTTTTTATGAAACAAACAAGCCTCGTGCCTCCTTAATAATTAAGTGTTAAGTTGGTGCATCTATGTGCACCAGAGAGCAAGCGGTAATCATGGGCCCTTTTTTTTTTCTATATATTGACCGTTTTGAAACGCATATTTTTGAACCGCTAGATAGGCGCCATGTACTGCTAGTGATATCGTTAACAATGACCGCTTGTTCCCTGGGGCATGCGGTTGCACCAAGTTTACACTCAATAATTAATGAGACACGTGGCTAGTTTGTTGTGTAAAATGAAATTTCTTTACGCATTCCTTCGCTTGTTGAAATCAAGTACTACATAGAAGTAAATAATGGTAGACGGCGCTAGATGCTGCAACATGTCATGCGGTGAATAAGCACCTTTAAGTGTATTTTCGTGTGATACAATAAAGTTTATTATCATCCCAGGCAAGCTCTCCTGGCAATACACGCTCACTTTTAACAGAACAGTATTGCTACACCGGTCGATAGGCAGCCCATCGTATATTTTATGCAGCTGGTTTTAAAGGTCAGTTTGTTTCCATCACGAAATCACAACAGTTCGAAGGGTCCTACAAGCGTGTAGCTCATGATCACCGTATGATTTACGCAGGGCCGTAGCTAGCCTTCTTGACGCCCAAGGCGAACCAAGTGAGCGGCGCCCCTCCCCCTCCCGACTGCCTATTTCAAGAATATAAATAAAATGCACAAATGTTATGTTGAGGCTTGCGTAACTATTTAGTTACGCAAGCCTCAACATAACATCTGCCAGAAAATGAGAAACCTGTACTATATAGGCAATTGAAGTGGTTGAGGTCAACGAATGTTAACGAACAAAAAATAAAACCTAGAGTGTTTTTTATCAAACGAACGTGATTTCATGATAATTGTGACCTGTCAACTTATCATAAAAAACCTTAATTTCGGTAATAAAGAGATTAGAGAAGAAATTTATAGTAAACTAGTAAACTGAAAATAAACTCTTTATAGCTAATTCAACAGGAGTAAAAAAAAAAATCGTTTTTTTTCAATTTATTTTTTCCAATTTTCGCATTTATCGGGTTCAAGTGTCCCCTTTACAATTGCAAGTACAGTGAAGTGTCTCTATATGCACCATTTTTTTTTTATTTCAATTAATATTTATCTGATCATAAAAGAAGAGACGAACAATCAGTTAACGATTGTATAACAAGCGTTAAACCTAGTCCATGGATGTCTCTTCTTACGGCGTTGTGAAGTTGTATGCAGCGCAATTAGTTAAAAAATGTATTTGTGCTTAACCACCCACTTCCACGGTTACACGGTTGGTTTCAATTCGGCGCCCCCAGAAAGGTGGCGCCCTAGGCGGTCGCGTTGGTCGTCTTACCCTTCCTGCGGCCCTGGATATACGGGCGTAAATCATTGGTAAATCAATAAATCAGTAATTCACTGTAAAGAAACAAATCAGAAGCAAATCAGTAAAGCACTCCTAAATTAGTAAATCGAGGGTAAATCACGAGTAAATCACTGTAAATCGTGTAAATCAGTAAATCATCCTAAATCAGGAAAATAATTGTAAATCAGTAAATCAACATAAATCAATAAATCATCTGTAAATAATAGTAAATCGGTAAATCAAGTGCACGCAAAAGGCGATTGCGTTCGTTTTGGTACGATCGTTTGGTTTGGAAATGGGTTGTAAATCAGTACATCAAAAGTAAACCGGTAAATCGAGCGCAAATTATTAAATCGGACCGTGCAAGTCTGTAAATCAATCAAAAATCCATGAATCACCTTAAATCAGGAAATCAACATAAATCACTCGTAAATAACAGATAAACCAATAAATCAAAGGTAAATCAGTCAATCAGTCAATCAAGGGCAAGTCAGTAAATCAAGGGTAAATCAATAAATCAAAGGTAAATCAGTAAATCAAGCACACTAGTCGAGCCAAAGATTAATCGACACAAATGGTCCTACCATTTATCATTCTTCTTTGAGTCGAGCCTTTGTCGGACTCGCGACATCTCTAGTAGGGTTTCCTACGCCATCTAGTATTCAAGCTAGACACTGATCTGGCTTGGCTAGCGTCTTCACGCCACGCGTAGTCACAAAACATTTCAGATTTTCCACACTAGATGCCCCTAGCTGCTTGGTTTGCGGCATTAAAGCAAACGTAGATGACGTAATGTTTTATTTATATTTTCATTCATTTCTGATTTTGTAATCACGGCAGCACGCCAACTGCCAGCCTTGTGTTGTGTTGGATGCCACGACAGAAGCGAGAGAGCGACTGAGCATCTGAGAGAGCGCCGTCAAAATAGTGCCGTAAGACTACTTTAGTTAACAACCAGCAAACTACTTGACTTCTATTATGGTAGCATAACTGGAGATATGTCATTCTCTTTTTCTAGAATCTGACCTGTCGGTTGAAAACCTAAAACCGTACGAGGTAGATAAGAAGACGACTGGACGAGTTAGTCATCGGCGGTTGCGGGGATCGAAACTGAAACCATATCGGAAGCGTCAGTAGGTGTGAGTCAAGGTAGGTGGTGTGATGAGCAACGCCACCGGTGTTTTCCCAGTTTCATCGCACGCACTGGAAAGTTTTATGCAATCGCATCGGGCTTTGATCAGTGACATTTAGCGGCTCATTTAAAGGGGCACCATCACCGATTGAAAAGCGGGCTTAAGTTCACTTTACCACAATTTTCTAAAAGCTCTGAATTCTGTTAGTACTTACCCTACACTCTCATTATATGGTCTCCTTTTTTTTGTGGGAGGCGCGGAACACAGTTTAAACACCATCAGTACGTTACCGCAATCAGTACATTTATACGGTGTTCGTTTTCGCTCGCGGGGCTGTGCACGGAAGCCCGCTCATGCCCCCGCGCTCTTGCCCCCAGCTGATATTTTTTTCCCGTAAACAGTTCAGATAAGTGGGTTGTTATTGTCAGTTTAGTTTTGTTTTGTTGTTATTGTCGGTTAGGTTAGGCAGGTGCCGGCTTCTGTTTGGCGTTTCACTTGACGGACTTTGGCCCAGTTGATGCTTTCCGTCACGGCGCCGTCTGCCTCGAAAAAAAACAAGCGAACAAACAAGCGATTTTGCGTCTTTTTTTTTTTTTTCGCCTTAAACCTCGTTTCCGCACCTTGGAATCAACTTTAATCTGCCTTACGACGACAATAAGGCAAGTCTTTTTTTTTCTTCTTAAAATTTGGGGGTTTGTGGTAAACTAGATTTGTGCCGAAAAGCGAACGATAATACCATAGCGCCATCTAGCGGCGGTGATATTGTTAACGTTTAAAGCTTGCTCCCAGGTGCACGAGAACGTACTTTTAATTCATTACACGAGCCTACAGACCATAAGTCATACGCTCGACGCTAAGATCCTAACCTACCAAATTCTCACTCAATAATTAAGGAGGTCGTGCCTTGTTTCTTTCGTTAAAAGAAATGCCGTTGTGCACAGTGGCTTGGTGTGCGCCCTCTTGCGAAAGTTCAAATTGCGCCCCCACCGCGGCCCCCCCCCCACTCAGAAAATGGAAATTAAAATGTATCACCAAACCAACACAACAACAGGAAGCGTTGCCCAATTCTGAAAATAAGGTATTATTACAAACGCACAGGCCAGAACTGGGCCGATGTCAGCGAATCTTCCCGGGGAGGGGGGTTCAAGCCTAACCCCCCCCCCCCAACAGAAAATGTGGGCCTTGTAGGTATTTACACTTTTATTTTGTAGTTTACAACCTTTATTCTTTTTTGGAGCGGTATTTGTAGTCTAAAGATGCATTTTTTTTTTGTATTTCATTAAGATAATTGGTGCCCCTGTTAAGTCATTTTTGTGCCCCCCCCCCCCCCACACACACACCGTTCCTGTTTGAAAATTTCTCTTATTCTGTTGACCCGCCACCCTTCAAAGCAAGGGCGTCGATTTTTCTAAAGTTGTGGGGGGGACGAAAGCCGAGAAACAGCCAAAATTTTGTGTTTTAAGGTGGGTGAATTTTAAAAACGTGGAGGAGGTCGGGGGTAATGTCTTACGGTAGTCTTGCATCCGTTCCACCCCTCCCAAAATTACTCCCCCCCCCCGTAGCTTTGTAAGTAAGGGGGGGAGGGGTTGGCATTTAACCGAGTCTATGGGCCAATACAGCTGCCAGCTCCTTGAGTCGGCCACTTTGCTTTCAGGCGCCCGAAAAATTCAAGCACCCGAAAAATTGCATTTGCAAAATTTTCGTGAGCTTGACTGTAACAAACTAGAGTTGCACTACAGAATGCAAGAATTTATTAGAAAGATGAATTGTTTATATAGCAGTTACTGGTATATTTAGATGGGTTGCTTAGGGGCCTACCCCGCGATACAACAAAATACAATAGAAAAACACGGGTAAAATGGCAAAAAAAGTTCATATTTTTTTTTCGGAAAAACGAAAACACGTGAAAATTAATATTAGAGAGGGGGAGAGCAAAAAATCGTTGATAGCCCTATGCGGCAAAAGTACAAAGCCTCCTCTCACAGCATCAATTCAAAATACCTTCAAACATTCGCAAAAATTCCAAGTGGGCAGAGAATGATTCATTGTGTACATATACATTCTCCAGATGCACCGAAAAAAAAAAAAATAATAATAATGTGACTGTATGGAAATCACTTCCCTTACGCAAACAAAAGTAACATAAAAAATAATAAAAAATAAATAAATAAAAATAAAAAATAATTTTTTTTTTTAAATATACATTACACCAGCCTAGTAAAGGTTTATTGTGCTGAATTAAGATTAAAACCCAAAACCAATTCTCTAGATTTTTCACACACAAAGTGTTTTTCGCACTGCAGACAAGCTTTTGCATCATATCGCAAGGATATGTTTTACAAATGAAATGCACTGATATTTAATCACCGTAAAAAAAAAAAAATGGTTGTACCAAATCAAGCATTGGTACTATACAACCATAACAATCAATCAATTTCCCGTGGGGGAATTCTTGTGCCTTCCCTCCCCCCCCCCCCCCCTCCCCCCGGGGGAGTCTGGGGTTGGCTGGCGGCACTGCTTGTCTACACGAACACGGGATACTACAGGGCCGTTCCAATTCCGAAGCATTTTTTTTTTCGGGAGCACGAACCCAAAGTGTTATTGTTTTGTTCATTTGGTCAGTTTTTGGTATCACTATCCACCCACACATCAAATTCTAATCTACGTATACGACAATTTTTGAATAAGCTGCATCGAACTTGGCGGCCCCTTTTACCAGTTTTGGTTTTTGATGTGATAAGACACTGACGCTATAGCGCCGCTCTACAATGGATTACAACCTCGACAATTGAACTGATGTGATGTTTGTTGTGATGATTGTTGCCTAACATGGCGCAAATAATTATTTCTTAAAGTGCTTAAGTAAGGCTATATGTTTTTAACTACCTGCGAATGAACGTTTTATTACTTGTCGGCGAAACGGGAGTACATCTTTACTGAAATTCGGCGAAACGGGAGTCGGCGAAACGTGGGTGAACCTAACCATAAAATTGATTTGTGGGGGCTAAAAATTGCCAGTTTGTGTCCCCAACCCCCACCGTAAAAAAAATTCCTAGCCATGGCCCTGATTGTGATTAGGGTTACGCATACACATTTTGAAAGTAGTTCTAATTTACGAAAATTAAATAAAGTTTAGATTGATATTCGACTAATAATGATATTTAATGTCTATCAATTTTTTGCACGAGGTTGATTTTTTACCATAAAATTGTATTACTTTAAATTAATATTTTTATGGAGTTAAAAAACCTGTTTATTTTGCTATAGCCGAGTGATATGCTTACCTTCTCCATTCACCATAAATTCGTCTTCTTTCCTTGGCCATGCCTTGTAACTAAAATTCTTTACTTCATTACTTCCCTATATTAGGTACAGAGACTCACAATATTTGATGACCTGATTTACTCAACGGGGAAAACGAAAGTACTGTTTTTCTTCAAACTCAACATGATAAGTGCGATGAATAGATACCTATTTACAACTTTGCTGCCTATTTCATGGGGGGGACGAACCCCTCATCTTGAAAACGTGGGGTGGACGGTCCCCCTCGTCCCCCCCCCCCCCCAGGATCGACGCCTATGCTTCAAAGTTAGGAGAGACTGTGACGATTTGGCTACGATAGTGTTAACTTTCTGCGTTAGTTTTAATCGAATACAAAACAAATATATTAAAGAAAACTTCAGCAAGACGCGATGGCGCCCAACAATGCTCTGCGCCCTCCCGCCGCTGCGGGAGCTGCGGGGACTCATGCCACGCCACTTGTTGTGCATTCCTTCACTTAGTGAATGCAAGTGCTAGATAGTAATAGATAGCGCTAGATGTTGCCGGATTCTGCAGAACTTTAATCGGTGATAGTGCCACTTTAAGCCACAGGGGCCAGTAACGTGGTTTGCGAGCAAACGAGGGGAATGCGGTGCACCTGGCATTTTAATGTTTTTTAATGTTTACTCCTTTACAGTTTAGGGTAACAAAAAAGCATCAGCATCGTCGACAATGGATAGCAATTTCAACAACGTGGTAAAGCATCATTTGAAATCACTAGAGCCATGCATCACCTTGAATAAAGACGAAGCTAAAGACAATCTAAAATTGATGGCAGCGACGTCGGCAGCACTTATAAAAGCAATGAAAGAATCAAGCCCCTTGTTTGCCGAAATTTGTCAACGAATTGTCTATACAGGAAGTTATTATGAAGGACTGAGGATTAAATCGGCTGATGAATTTGATCTTAATGTTATCATCCGTCTACCCTTCATTGCTGCAGAAGTTGAGGTAAAGGAAATTATTTGTACTAACCATTTTCATCAAGAAGGACCAGGTAAAAGTTAGTTTCCTCGTCTAATACTCTGAATAAGACATTGCTTATATCCCCCTCTCCCCACTATAACTTTCTGAGGCAAAATGTTACGCAGCAATACAGCGACAATATTTATCTAAACTGCACCATTTTACAAATAGGTTTCCCCCCC
>JAHWFP010267322.1:0-14925 GCA_023313725.1 Lithobius niger | reverse complement strand
GGACCCCGACAACGGGTTTCATTTATGTTCTTGATAAATCGGAAACACGCTTTCATCACCTGTACGACCATTCAATAGTTGGTGAAAGTGTGTTTTCAATTTGTCAAGAATGATGTTTCATCGCCGATTGCCGGTTTTCCAGGTTTCACCTATGTACACTGCTGCACAGTCACCACACGGAACAACGTAAACACCAAGTTTAGTGGTTGGGCAGTCTGTTGCCCTCTGATTGCGTGGCATGAGCGTGGTCTACTGTGGTCGCGCCTGTCGCCTTTTCTTTATTCTTATTGATGGGTGGCTGTTTTGGTTTTTAGCGTGTGTTGTATGGATGTGGGTGACATGAGCGAGGTTCTGGTGCTTGGTTTCTGTTTTGTTTCATTTGGAGTGATCTTATTTGGTCGAAAGCTGTTCCTTTTTGGTAGGGAATTCATGGTCACCTCCTGATTTGGTCATGGGGTACTGTAGCATCTTCGTAAGGGTTTTGGCATTCTTCATGTAACAGACGAAGTTAGAGTGTGACAGGATGTGTTGACTGGGCTCTCTATATCTTTTGAGATAGGTGAGTGTTACTCGTCTTGGAGGCTTGGTGCTCCAGTTGTCAAGGGTGCTTTTCTCCTGCTGCTAAGCAGCTTAAAGAGTGTCAGCCACTGTAAGACGAAAAATGCACAGCTGCCGGCTCTTCCCTAGTAAAACAAGGTTTGTTTCTTGTTGTAAGATTGTGCGAACACATGTAAATTCAGGGCAATTACGTAACAAGTCCAAAGAAGACAATAGTGGTGCAATCCTCAACAGCAACAAAGGAAACAATTATAGAAAATTCACACCACAACAGCTTGTTGAACTGCCTTTTGAAATTGCATATCTCAGTGTGTCGACATGTCAACCTTTTTTCAAAATAGATTGCCTTGGCATTTTTACACCTTAGCAGAGAACTTGGATGCCTGAATCTGTATAACGAATTTTAACTACATATCTCCTTTAATGACTGATTTCAGTCTTAACTTTCCGATTTAGTTAGAAGTAATTAGTGTTCACTGCTTTCATTCGTTGCAAAAATAGACTTTTGGTTTGTTTCTTTACTTCTAGCGTGTACCGCAAGTCGGCATTATTCCGTTGGGTACAGGCAATGATTTGTCTCGTGTGCTTGGCTGGGGTGATGGAACAAAGTCAAGCTGTATTGATGTTGCCAAGGTGATGCGAGATTTGGATCATGCTGAGCTGGTGCAGCTTGATCGGTGGAGAGTGACCATTGTTTCAGCTGGGCACCTGGGAATCCGGTTGCCTGCTAAGGTAAGTTAAGTGTAGCACGGCTTTCAAACAGAGCCAGAGCTTCCAAGGGGACAGGGAAACAGTTGTTGCTATCCCCTCTTCCCATAAACCACGTTAGCTGGCAACATTTTTGTTTGATACAGGTAAATTCTTCAAATTGGTATACACGCTAAAATGCAGGGGTGTGTGATACTATCGAATTTTGATACTGATGCCGATACCAAGACGGTAGTGTTATCGAAATTTAAAATTGGGTATCAAACTTTCAGTAGTATTGATGGTATCGAAAAGTATCAAACTTTTTTTTTTTAGTATTGGCACAGTATCGGTAAGCACTTCATCGGTTACTATCCGTTAAGTTCCTACTTGGAATAATAAAGTATCAGTATCAGTATCGAGTTGAAAAATCTGGTATCGCACACCCCTGCTAAATTGAAGAAATTCTTTCTTTCATTTGTGTCAGAATTATTGTAAAATACTCTGGAATTGTGGTCAGAATTTGAGAATTGGATGAGTACAAAACATTATTCGATTGCTTAGTTGTTTAAAACTAATGGAACACCGTGCTTGTTTTATCAGAACAAAGCAGCAAGTATTTGGTATTCTGCTTCTTTGACTAATCAGCTATTCAGTATTTGGCTGAATATTGATTTTGACTGAATAACGATGTTTGATATTCGGCCAAATAATGATCTTTGGAATGATTTTTGAATAAGCTGAAGATTTGTTCATATTAGGTCGAATAATGGGATATTGGTTGAATAACTGGGACATTGACTATTACTTTGCTTTTCATTTGTGACAAATTTTTATATGACATTCCTTAAAGAAAAAAAAATTATGGTTGATTGGGGGAATCAACCATAATTTTTTTTCTTCTTTAAGGAATGTCATATAAAAATTTTCTTTAAGGCCTAAAAACAAAAATCTACTTTTTTAGCATTCCACATTTTAAGAGGGTGAGGAGAAATTCTTCAAAAGGGCAAAAATGTGCTGTGTACCTAAAATGTTTAAACTTGGAAAGAAATCTAATCCTTTGCATTGCAGCAGTACATTGTGTATGAATATGCGAATCCCAAGTTAAGTACTGGTTGAAGGTGACACCAAGGTTTCTAGTAAAACTGCAAGTTGTAAGTGTAGTGTTATTAACAGAAATAGTATTTTAATGACCAAGATTGTAAATAGTATACTTTTGAAAAAGCTGCTGTGATCCAACAATGATTTGCTGCATGGCTCTTCCATTAGCCATAGACCAATTATAGATATTAGAAAGATCACGATTAAGTTCAGCATGAGAGTTAGCATTATCAAGTGGGAAGAATACCTTACCTAACTGGGCGTCATTTATAAATTCTTCATTCCAGTAAGAAACATGACCCACCACTGTATTTAGGTTTCTAAACCCGGCCTAAATGCCAACCCCGGATTTTCGGCTTTGAAAAATGTAAAACCCGGGTTTTTAGACAAAATTTAACAAGATGCAGTGTGAGTTCCCGTAGCAAAACTGCTAACATTGCATTAAAAAAATTGAAGTAAACTAATAACATTTTAAACTGTTTACACACTTTTTTGAAAATTTCTTATACTTCCTAAACATATCCTGTACTATTACATTTACTATTCCAATACTAACTCGTTAAGCTAAACATTTCGGAAGTATGACCTACTGGAAGTATTTTAAATTTTCGTTTAAAATTAACTTGCAGCAACTTCAGTAAACGACTAAAGGTTCACGTTCGCATAACGTATCCACCAGCTGAGCTGGAGGCAGTCCACAGGGAGTAAACAAGCAATAACGCTGGTTGCTATGGCAATGTGGCAGTAAGGAGGCTTGCCTGCTTATCTTAGTGCCATCACCGGCTGGTAGCCCTGCATGCTTAGCTAGCTCACTCTCATTGCTCTTATCTTTAACTGAAATGCTCCACAATGGAGAGAAAATGCTTATTTTGTGTTTTGCCAAAACCCAGGGTTTTCGAGGCTGTAGATTGTCCGGTACCCGAGCTGGAAACCCTACACTGTATGTCATTAAACTATTTTATTTTGATATTTAAAATCAATTGTAGCAAGTTACTAAATACAACATTTCAAGATTTAAAAAATTCACTAATTAGTTCTCTATTCATTTGGCAATGTTGTCCCTTATGTTTCAACTATTAGAGAGCGTTGCCCTCTCCTTCACAATTATGGTCATCCGAATGGTTTTCAGACTAGGCAGAAAGGAATATTGCGATAGTGTATTCCTTCTCCTGTAAGACTTAAGTCACAGAAGCTCATCTCCTAATAGTCATCATTTTACCATTCAGGTAAAGGATTAACCCTTACTGGATGACAAGGAACAGTTGTCATGGCTTTTCCATCCCTAAGAAATATGTGCTCATAATTAGACTGGGTGTGCATGTGATGTTTTATATTTTATAAATTATTTTGGCCCCTATGGTATAACAAATTTATGTTACCTGACAAATAATGATTTATGCCATTTGTTTCTTTAGAAGTTTTAAAGTGGGCTTCTTGGAATTCATTTTAATCAAAATTTTGCTAGCAGACCTTCAGAGTAGGTGAAGGTGACAGTTTTATTCTAGGCATTTTAAACAACAATGTCTTTTAATTCAGTTGAATCTCTAAACTTGAAACATGTTAACGTTACGGATGTTTCGGAGAAAAAGGGGGGGGGGGTAGTTTTCAAGACGGACAATTTACTAGGTTAAAATCTTAGTAAAATGCCCCATTCCCCATATGGATAACTGCGCATTCCAGCAAGCATTTATAAATTCTCCATTCCATCAAAAAACATGACCCACCACTGTATGTTTTTAAAGGATTTTTATTTGAATAAACAAAGAACAATTATTTACTGCTAATTTTATTTTGGTATTGAAAATCCATAAGCGCTTAGCCGCAGACCAAATCTTCCATGTTAACACCTTTCGCAAGTCCAGGCATGATCATGCGAAAAATGGCGCTGCAATAGTGTTTTTTTTACCGTACTTTTTTATTTGCCCTAAACAGATAAGTATGAAACACCGACTGAGGGATTTCGAGATTTCTGTAATCCTAAAACGTATGACGCAAGCAATCGTGAAACTCCGGGTGTGGGCTCATTGTGTGTGGGACCACACATGCCAAGACATGTACGACGCATGTGCTAAGCTTAACATGGAGGATTTGGTCTGTGGCTATGCGCTTTTTAAAATCAATTGTAGCCTGTCACTAACGCACAACCTTTCAAGATTCAAAAAAATTCACTAAATAGTTCTCTGTTCATTTGGCTAACAGTATTTCTCATTTTGTCCCCTATGTTTCAACGGTTAGAGACCATTGCACTCCCCTTAACAACTTGTGGTCATCTGAATGGTTTTCAGACTAGGAAGAAAGGAATATTGCGATAGTGTATTCCTTCTCCTGTAAGACTTAAGTCACAGAAGCTCATCTCCTAATAGTCATCATTTTACCATTCAGGTAAAGGATTAACCCTTACTTGATGACAAGGAACAGTTGTCATGGCTTTTCCATCCCTAAGAAATATGTGCTCATAATTAGACTGGGTGTGCACGTGATGTTTTACATTTTATAAATTATTTTGGCCCCTATGGTATAACAAATTTATGTTACCTGACAAATAATGATTTATGCCATTTGTTTGTTTAGAAGTTTAAAGTGGGTTAGTTGAAATTTTTAATCACAATTAAAGTGGGTTAGTTGGAAGTATTACTCACAATTTTGCTAGCAAGACCGTTAGAGCAGGTGAAGTTGACAATTTTATTCTAGACATATTTGCATTTTAAACAAGACAATTTTTTTTTTAATTCTACTGATTTTATAAACTCGAAACATGTTAACAAAACATTACCAATGTTTCGAAGAAATAGAATTAGTTTCCAAGATGGATTACTAAAATGTTAGTGTAATGTCCAATTCCATACAGATAAAGTGCATATTCCAGCAAAAATGTATAAATGCTTCATTCCAATCAGAAACAAGACCATTGACCACTGTGTATTACTAGAGGAGTTTAATTTTAATAAATAAAAAAAACACAATTACTTACTGCTGATGTTGTTTCTATAATTTAATTTTGGTATTAAAAATCCATTGAAGCATGTCACTAAGTACGACATTTTAGGTCTCCATATGAGCATTACCACGCGGTCGAAACTGGCAGCCATTTTACAGTATGGAAAACAGATCTGTGTCACTTATAGGTACATTCTTCCCAACGCCATTGTACTCGATCCTCGTCCTATAACAGCCACACACAGATCTCCATCTGCATTCTGTGTATGTAACCGTCGCACCATATTGCGCGACTCGGCGTAGTAATACAAGGCCAACTGAGCAATAGCTGCGAGAGCAAAACGCAGCTACTTCCTCAATTGGCCTTGGGCCTAGTATACGAAACAGTATCAACGCAAAAATTTTTTCGTCACAAACCGGAAAGATATTCGTATTTTAACATCACGCTTTATAATTTTGGAGGATAATATCTTAGAATTTTTCTTCGGCGATCTATTGGCAGAAATAATTTTAATTTTTACTGCATTAGTCTTTTAGGTTTTTGATCTCATTGTAATTATTAACAAACAATAAAAATCAGTACATGCACTCACACAGATGAAACGTCATGGTAATTGCAAGGTAAATATTTATTAGTTTATTTATTTATTTTTGTATGTTACGTACACAAGGTAAAATATAAAGGATATAAAAAGAACAAAAAGTTGAGTAAAATACATTGAGGGCAACTACACTCAGGGAAAGAGAATTAGGACAGCAGACTATCCTCAGCATCTTGCAAGACTGCCATGCCCTGATCATGGTCATGAGCACGTTGCCGCAAAATTGCTAGGTCCCTTGGTGTTCGAACTTTGCACCAGCCACTAAGTGACAGTAGTTCTTTTGCAACAGTGCCTCCCAAACCAAAGCCCCAACTTTCGGGGCCACTCCGACAAGTCTTCACCGGCTGATTGGTCGAGGCCAGAATCGTTCTCCACAGGGCAGCTGCTTCATGACCACTGCAAGGTCGAGTGTGAACATTTTGCCATCACGGCAGGCTTGATGGTTGTGACAGTGTCGAGAAACGTGTTGAACCCTCTTAATCGCACCATGATAAACGACAGCAAGCTCTGTCATGGTTGCTTTCCGGAAGTCGACACATGTTGAAATGCCGTAGAGTCCAGTAGCACGAGTCTTAAGAAGCCGGATTTTACAATTATCAGATGCAAAGGTGAAGGTATGTAGCACCATGTTAGCTGACCGACAGAACTCGCTGCGAATCTTTCTCACATGAGCATCATCAGTTAGGTCGGCTGTAAGTTCCACTCCAAAATAACGAGAGTTCGTCACCCACGATAGGGTGTGTTTATTCATTAGTAGGGGGGGGGGGGGGGGGGGGTAACTTCCTCACCCCCCAAAAAAACCATTCCAACAGATTTGTTGGCGTTGAAGCTAAGGCCCATGTCGCATGTTAGGTACACGAGTCTATCCAGCAGAAACTGAAGTACCCGCCTGGGGGAGCCAGGAGGACGATGTCATCAGCGAAGGCAACGATGTTCACAGAGTGACACCATTTATCCAACAGCCAGTTGACATTTTGGAAATGCTAGAAATTGCTCCATCGAGGACCAGGCAGAAGAGGAAAGGCGATAGGGGACTTCCCTGTCGTGCTCCACAAGTGGCCGTAAATGGGTCAGAGAGGTGGCCTTCAGTTCACCTGGATGGCTTGTCTCTTATAGCAATTGGCAATGATGTCAGTGATATACGAAGGAAGCCCTCGCTAACGAAGAGCTTGAAACACCGAATAATGAGCCACCTTGTCGAAAGCTTTAGCTACGTCCACGAAGCAAGCGTACACCCGCGAACCCGCTCTACGATATCTCCAGATAGTCTCCTATACAGTGTACACTGCCAGTGAGGTGGGGTGCTTCGTTTTGAACCCGAATTGAGCATCACACGTGGAAGTCATGGCTTTGATGCGACTCAGTATAACAAGGTCCAGGAGTTTAGCAATAGGACTCATTGGTGTGATGCCACAGTAATTGTCACTGGTGGTGGGGTCAGCAGTTGTCCTTTTCAGAATCGCTGTTAAAATAGTCCTGGTAGCAGGTTCTGGGGAATGAGCATGGGCAAGCGAGGCAGAAAGAATAAGGGCAATAAAACTATGAGCCAAAGGACCAGCAAAGCGAAGATGTTCTGCATTTAGCCCGTCAGGGCCAGCGACCTTGTCACGAACCCAGGTGGAATGAACTAGCAGGTGGACAGAGTAAAGGCCTTTGACGTGGTCATTCCGTCAGGTATTCGGCGTGCACCATTGGTGGTTGGGTGACTAGGCAGCATCTGATGGGCCGCCTCCGTAAGGACAGCAGCACGCAGGGCTGCCTCTCTATCATTGTCTTCACGGTAAGCTTGTAATTCGCACCTATTACCTCTACAAGTCAAACCATCAGATGCTTCAAAAAGCATGAGAGCGTTCGATACATGATCAGGATATGTTCTTCTATGCTCAATTGTTGCATCCCTCCAGCAACCGCATCAGCCATCCGTGTTGTCCCGCAGATAAGATCCAACCAAGATTTGACGTCCTTAGAGTGACTAATGTACGTACAGATGTCATCTGACAACACGCTGTTCAAAGAAGGTCAGGCCCATGCCCACAACTCCCTCGGCAACCAACTCAGAGTAATGACAAGCCCTTCTGAGGTCGGCATTATAATCTCCAGCAACTAGAATAAAGTCATTGTTTACTGCCTGTATAAACATTTCAATCTCACTAAGGACCAACAGTACCTCTTCATAGGCATCCTCAACGTGCTTGTCCGTAGCAGCATATACAGTAGCAATGGCAAAACGTGTCCCCTCTGTGATCTGGAAGGAGAGACCTAATACTCTGGAGCTGTCAAAAGAATGTACAGTAGGGCGATCAGCGCATAGGGACTTCCCCCATAGTATGGCCGTGCCACCGTAAGGACGCCCTCGATGCACGGAAGTGGAGGTGTCGACTGGTGACGTGGCCATCGCATGGAATTAGCTGTGAATACCATTTAAATAGTCCAACTCGTAATCGCAGAGCCATGTTTCTTGCAACAAGACAATGTCTGCTTAACTACATAATTTTTCAACTTCAGGTTTGGCACTTTTCACACCTGCACAATTCCAAGTTGCAACTTTTAACTTGTTGAATTATAAGCAGTACCTTTCGTCATATTCGCTTGCTTGCGCCAGAAATAGGGCAACTAAATACGGATGCAAACCTATTTACGTTGCCTGTTGGACTTATATGTCAGACTGCCTGAGCAGGGAATCGAACCCACGACCTCTGAAATCAAAGGCCGAGGTCCTACCGCTGAGCCAGACTGACACGGCCAGAAATAGGGCTAACCCCAAAATAGGGCCTCACTTCTGTGTCCAAGGGCCATTTTTCACCAAGTATGGCGTCTCGAAACTCTAATAGGAATATTTACCCGGAAAGCATTGGTGCGTCTGTTATTTTGTGCCCAGGTGGGCAGCAGTTCACACTGTATTAGCTGTTCACTAATGTTCAGCACGGTAGCAACGTGATTAGCAACCATTTTAAAATCCACGTCTGAGGAGCAGCTGTCTATTAGCAGGATGCTATTAAATATTAGCAAGATGCTATTAAATTGGTTCTCAGTATTCAATAGAAAATCTCCTAGACTCCACATTTTATAACGGGTTTTTAGCAAGGAGAAGTAAATAGACCTTTGTGGTCGTACTTGATGTGGAGGATCGAAAAAATCGCGGTGGGAGGAATGTACCTTTAATACTGTTGAAAGTATTTCCATAGATTAGAAAGTTAACTAGATTTAGCATCCTACATCTTCCAGTCCTACGCCGGGCCAAAGCAGTAGTTGAAGCACTAGCAGAGGAATTACCGTAGTAGCCACAACTACCGCTTGGACCCCGCATAGGACTGAAAGAAACAGGATGTTATATCTAGTTAACTTTCTAATCTATGGTATTTCCATCTATTTCTGATGGAAGGGGGGGGGGGGATATGCCAAACGTTATCAATTTCAGTGGACACCGGCACACACCTTTACCTGCATCACAGAAGTAGCTGCTCGGAAGCTGCTTCTCGGACAGCTTTGAAGTTTTGGGTGAAAGTAGGCCGCTGTCATCACTACACTATCCAGTCCTGAGCGTAACACTGTCAGTGGGCAATGGCGGTCTGTCGGAGCACACCGTTACCGAGATCACAGAAGTTGCTGCTAGCAAGCTATTTCTCAGATGGCTTTGAGGTTTAGTGTGAAAGTAGGCAATTGATACACTTTCTAATCCTTAGCGTAACATTGTCGGTGGGCTAACAGAGGTCTGGCGGTGCACACCTTTACCCAGATCGCAGAATTTGCTGCTAGCGTGCGTGCTATTTCTCAGGTAGCTTTGAGGTTTGGGTAATGACCCTTGACCGTACACGTTCCGAGACATAGGTGCTTCACAGTCTTAACATTAATAATGTAGTATAGGTTTCAAAACACAATTTCAGAATGCTGTTTTAAATGAAAAATTCCTGTTCATTTTGTACAGTTGTTTGTTTACCAGTGACATTATGATTGAGCCTAATTAAGTTTAGTTTTTGTGTATTCGGCCCAGTTCATGTATTTTACGTAAAATGAGCCACGTCAGATGAATGCTCTCTGTTAATTTTAGAGTCTGGTGGAAAAGACTGTGTTATACATGCAGTGGCTATAAGAAGTGCCTGGCCGAACGTTATTGACCCCAAACAACTGCAGACACTTAATAATGTTATTCAGGGTCCGTAAGCTAGCCAGAAAGGTTTGGAATTTAGTTAGAAATTTTTCCAGGCCTTGAAAAGTTACGCAATTCTTGACCCATCGTCAATATTGTAATTTCCTCCCATTTTAATTTTCATGGAATTGGGGAATTTGTTGGCGTAAATCGCTTTGGAAAAGTTTCATTCTTGAAAATATAAGCATGTGTGTGTGCATTCCATCGAAAAGAAACAAATTTCACATTAGGGCCCAAGTCAAATTTTCTGTTTCCTATCCAACTGTTAAAATAATGATTTCAACTGTTTTTGTTGTTAACCTTGACCAGTTGTGAAGGTTAACCAACTGTGAAGATTAACCTCCCACCAATTAAAAAAAATCAGCATTACAGTTAATGCTGACATTTCATTCAGTTAGTGTTAAGCATGTTACAAGGCATGCAAATTAAAAATATTGAACATCGGCACAGAAAATGGAACTGCCAATCCTGCAATTGATATTTGAGGAGGTTAAAGGGCAATTGTACAACTCTTTCATGGTTGGACCATTGTTGCAGCAGTGGATTTATATCATGAAGACACATACTGCAACAATGCTGCAACAATGAAACCGTTGTCTTACCACCATGTCTAGGCATGGGAAAACAAGGTCTTTGGATCTTACTTAAGTAGTGAAAATACAATCGCTGTTCATGTTTACGTATCCAAATAGTTTCTAAAGTAGTATTAAACTATTTCACACTTTAAATTAATAACTATTATTTTTTTTAAATAAGAAAAAATAATTCTAGACATAGAAACGAAGGCGTGGGGTTCTTACGTATGTAAGTAAGAAAACGAAAGCCTTTAGTTCTTACTTATGTAAGTAAATCTACTACCGCTAGCTATGTTTACATTAGGTGTAGGACGAATAGGGAAAAAGCATATTCGAATATTCGGGGAAAAAATATTCAAATATTCCTTCAAATTTCTGTTGTCATGATTAGGCTGAACCTCCCCGCAACCACCCCCCTCCCCCCCCAAAAAAATAAGTTTTTCATTAAATACCTTAGTTTTATTTAGTCTGTTGGCAATGCAAGGCATGCGAAATATAAGCACAAGTTTAATTTAACCTACTAGGCAAGGCAACTTGGAATACACACCAGAAAAAAATGCTAAATTGCCAACTGCAGTACTATAACGGGATTAACGTAATCCACCAAGGTATCTTTCCTTTCACGTATGATAGTGAAGTTGATGTCATCTGTCAACTGACAACCGTAGCCCTGGTTAACATCCCCATTCTTTATTTCTTAAATGTTTTAGAAAAACTGCTGCGCGCATCTGTAATCTTACACCCCCCCCCTCCCAGTTTCAAGCGAGCAATCCAAAAATGCATGGATCATTCCCACTACAAATTGGTTGAATGAAAAAGGGGAACAGAAAAAAAAACATAGTGCGGACTGACTGAGACTCGAGAAGCCCACAGGAAAACTTAATAACTAACTCAAAAATAAAAAATAAAACGTAAAACGACATTGAATTTTTTTGCGAATATTAGAATGAAAAATGTCCTATTCGAATACGCTCTTAGAAAACGAATATTCTAATACATACCAATGTTTCCAAAATGATACATTTATTGCAGCTGAAGAAAGTCCCAAAGGAAACAGTTAAAATGTATTAAAATAAACAAATAAAGGCATTTATTGCAGTTACTGAGTTTTAAAAACGAGTGGAGCAAAGAACATTCCCCACCAACAATGGCTTGTTATGCTATCACAATAACTGCTCAGATACTGTTACTAACAATGCAAATCGTTGTTGTACATATATGTTCGACGATGGTTCGGCAACAATGCGCTAACACTGTCGCTTTATTGCAACAATGGCTCGTTCACTAAAGATTCAACTCTTCGTTGTACAAATATGTTAGACGATGGCGTTCGTCAACAATGTGGTAAGACTTTCGCTTTATTGCCCTCCTCGGGTAAACAGCGAAAGTCTTACCTTATTGTTGACGAAGGCCATCGGGTAACTGATACTTTTAAAATGATAAAAGCTTTGTCTAAATGATAAACCTTTTTGACATGCATGTTTTACTTTTAGATCACGTACACAATAACTAAACACAAGAATTGCGATAAGAATACGTTACATACATCCGATACAACAATTTCATTACTGCATCACCAAAACACGACACGGAGACCGCCATTGTTTTGCTGGAATGTGCAGAAATTAATGCTGACAGATGTCACTTTTCGATTTCGACTCGCAGCCAATTGAGATAAATCTAATGGCTGTGAGAGCTCAAGCGCCTGACGGCCTTACCTCAAATCGACAGTAGTCGGCCAGCTAAGGCCATCGGACGCTTGAGCTCTCACAGTCAACAGAGCTATCTCAATCGGCTGCAAGTCGAAATCGAAAAGTGACATCTGTTGGCATTAATTTCTGTGCGTTCCAGTAAAACAATGGCGGTCTCCGTGTCGTGTTTTTGTGATGCAGTAATTAAATTGTTGTATCGGACGTACGTAACGTATTCCTACCACAAT
The DNA here is from genome assembly GCA_023313725.1 of Lithobius niger. Taxonomy (NCBI): domain Eukaryota; kingdom Metazoa; phylum Arthropoda; class Chilopoda; order Lithobiomorpha; family Lithobiidae; genus Lithobius; species Lithobius niger. Next base: position 2,379 of record JAHWFP010267322.1, on the reverse strand, counting down.
TCTTGTGTTTAATTATTGTGTAAGTGATCCAAAAGTAAAACATGCCTGTCAAAATGGATGTAATTGCCCTCTAATACTCTGGTTAATAAAGTAATTACTTCGTACTATGGTTACAAATTCGTTTGTTTTTTTCTCTTTTAGGAACTGTTCATGAACAATTATGCTTCCGTTGGAGTGGATGCACTTGTGACTTTAAATTTTCACAAAACTCGAGAGTCCAACTTTTATATCTTCAGTAGTCGCCTTGTCAATAAGGTAAAGTGAAATATTTTCAGCATGCGTTGTGTACTTAAAGCTTTGCAACAGCACCATTATTACTGCAATAGCTCTGTACAAAGTTAAGATGCCTTCAATACTCATGACATGATGACGAAATCGGTGTAAAATTTTCTGTACATGTATCACACAAAATTGTGTTCTTTTCGTTAACAGTTGCTGTTTCTCAGCTATGGGACCAAAGACATTTGGGAACGGGAATGCAAGGACCTGCAAACGAAAGTGGAACTCTTCCTTGATGACCGACTTGTTGTGTTGCCAGAGGTGGAAGCAATTGTGTTTCTCAACATCCCTTGTTGGGGTGCAGGTGTCCGTCCATGGGAGCTGGGCTCAAATGACGATACTCCAACACAAAGGTATAGTCAGGGAGACAGCAATTGTACTAAAATGAACAAAAATTCGCCACAGTAATATTCAAATTTTCTTAATACTCGGTTATACTCGCTGAGCAATTGGCTGCATTGTAAATCTATATTTTAGGCACCGTCAGATAGGACTGAATATGTATTAATCACTGTTGCAAGGTTCCCTGTACCAGGATGTTGGACTGCCTATAATAACCTGCAAAAAATATTCGATTGGTTCAAGGCTACATTAACTTGCAGACGACTTCAACTCTCTGAGTTAGTTAAGGCCGTTAATGCAAAGATTTTTAAGACTAGCTCGTAGCTCTCAGTATTGCTATCATGTGTCCCTATTACTGTATTAATTTTGTTGTATTCAACTTGAGAATTTTTACTGAGGAGATGAAGTAAAAGTCGCAGTTAAGTGCACCCCAACATTTCCTTCCTAAATTATTACTTTTATCATGTACAGTATATGCATTAAATAATAAGGCATTTAAATACCTGAGAAATATGGTGGTAGTGGTAACTGGTTAGAATGCTAGTTATAAGATTTTAGGTAAAGGTTGGCCATCAAAATGATGGTAACAACACTTTTTGGCAAAAACCTGCAGCCCCAATTATAGTTACTCATGTTCACCTGCGCTCGCGGAGTTCTTTTTACAGTTCCTCAATGAAATGATTGTAAACATGTTCCCACCAGTGCCTAATTGGAAACAATTTGTGGATGACATCTTTGCCACACAACTCCGCAATGAGTTGTCCGACATCCTGGAGGCCCTCAACCTGTGAAAATACTCCATTAAATTCACTATTGAGGAAGAGAAAGAGAACACCTCACTTTCCTTGACGTGATGCTCGCAAATGATAAAGAACCATTTCTTTTACGCCATTCTGAAACCATTGTACACAGGCAGAGGCCTCCCATTCTGATCAGACATCCTCGACACAAAATGTAAGCCATTCTCGCCAACAAACCTACACGAATTGTTAAACACTCCTCTTCCCCGAAACAGTCAGGGATAGTCTAAGACAGTCTTTCTATACAGAAGCTTTCCAGCTTACCTGATTAACGCAGAGGCAAATAGTGCAAATATGATTTGACCATCGAGAGATGATGTCACCCCGGACCAATATATGGAGTATGTTACCTTCTTGCCTGGAAGAAGTGAAAGCATCGGCAAGGTCCTGAACAACCAAGGAGTGAAATGCCATCACCGGTTTATGCCAAACCTGAAAAAGATCCTCCAAATCAGAAATACACCTTAGTGCAACCAACTTCCCCCTCTCCTTGAATCCCCACTAGGACGCATTTGCACCAGCATATCCCACCCCTCTCAACGTCCGACCCACCGTTACTCTGCCCAGGAACAAATCAAAACCTACTCTCATCCCTGCCATCATCTCTCCCCGGCACGCAGAGTTCAGACCCCTGCTCTCTCCCCCAGCGCATCTGGGGGCCCGGCAAGCTGTGGTTAGGGTGTGTACCCTGCAACCGTGTAAGGCACTTTACATTGTTGAAACCAAACGTGAAATTAAGTCATGGTTACAGAACAAGTCGGAGCCATCCTACAAGGAGAGCAACTTATTCAGTCAACATCGCCAAAAGACCCAGCACTCCATTGGCGGAATCACACATAAATTTTGCTTAAATCCCACACAAAACACCCACCTATCTTTAGGTATTAAACACTTCTGTTATTGTGGGGTGCCGCTCATGAACATCACTGGTCCGACCTACGACGTCCCCCCCCCCCCC
>JAHWFP010267320.1:101598-115311 GCA_023313725.1 Lithobius niger | reverse complement strand
GAAAGGCCCTAGGCCTTGTCCATACCTACGTTTGAAGCTATAGAACTTGAAAATCGGTTCAGTGGTTCGGTGTCCAGGTGAGGGCAAAGAGTCCCAACTACAACAAGAACAATAACAAGAACAACCACAACAACCCGAAATGGCCATACTGTGGACGCCGAACGTTTGATTGTTGTCATTAAAATTTGTAATGCAGTGAAATAGTTGCTACAAGACCCCAAATACCGAATTTCGTTGTTCTATGTCAATTCTGGCCGAAACTGTTGGAGCTTAACGTTTGACGTTTAACATGGAAGTTCATGCTGAGGCTTACGTAAGGACCGCTGCGGTCCTTGATGATGAATAAACCTCTTTTTAAGCATGGTATACCATCTTCAGACAATGGTTTGTCCTCTGTTAACCCATAGTAATTCTAAGGAAATGTTTAGTTCAACCTATGTAAAACCATGGTGCAGCTAAGTCAATCAGAAACTTATTGGCGGAGCGAGCGAAGCGAGCGAAGCGTAGCCTATAACGGACACCAAATTGCAAAATGTCGGTTGGTTAGTCCGTTGGTCTGTTGGTTGCACTTTTTTAGTCTGGGTGGAGCCCAAACGAAAGGTCGGATTGAAATGAAATTTCGCACAACGCTTTCTACACCCAAAAGTATTGCTGAGCCAAAATTTGGCGTAAATCGAACAATTATTACTGTAGAAATTTTAAAATTTTGGAATTTATATCTAACACTCACCATTGTAAATTTGGAGTCGTGAAAAGTTAAGGAATTCCGACGAAGCATACACCATGCTAATGGTAGTCAAGTGAACTTTAAAAAAATACGGCAAATTAAATTTTGGTTGCTTCTTTCTAGCTAATAATCTTTTTCGACGTAACTCAACGAAATAATAACATTTTATGCTTGCACTTAACCACTACAGTAACAAACGCAACCATAAAAACAAAAGGATTCCATTAACGACACACGTTAGTTTCATTTGAAAAAAAGAATGCTTTGAAGATTATTCAATTCAACATGGCAACGAAAGTGGCGTCTACACTAGCGTTAGGAATCCCGAATATGAAACCTGAAATCGTCGTTTCAAGGCCAAGCGGTATTATAAAACGATATTGACATCAGATGAAACACGAAAGCACGAAACACGAAACAATAATATCCCTGCCTCTCTCAATTCCTGGTTGCACAGTAACGTTAATACTGGAAACCAAAACCATGTTGCATCGCATGAAGGAATAGGTTTAATCTCGAACCACTGTCGTAAGCTACTACTAACGAAAGTAAATCGGAGATAAATATTAGGCCTAAAACCTAAAACTAGGTCTAAAAGCTAACACATTTTAAACCTAAATTGTGATGGATATTTCTTTCAGATTATATAATAGAGATCGCTGTTGCAGACATAGAGTTAGGAAATAATATATTATCTTGCATTGCGTGATAGAGGTGTGCCAGTTTAACATTTTCGTTGGTGGCGATGTCAAATCTTATACCAAAGCAGTATTGTGAACCTTTTGAATCTTTTGACTATTGTTAAAAACTATCGTACTGGTGATGTTTGGCTTGCAGTTAAACGCCTTATTACGTGCTGTTTTATTTTTACTCGCAGTGATGGGCCATGTCTTCAGTGTTGGCTGCGAAAAGGAGGCTACAAATAACTAACCAAATCTAATTGCTGAAGCAAACGAAAGCTTGTTAACGTAAATTTGACACCTAACATAGGGGCCATTCAAAAACCACGTGGTTGGCCAGGGGGTGGGGGGGGGGGAGGTTGGCTTTCGGCCACAAGTAACCACAGCGGGGGGAGGGGGGTTTCCTAGTAAACCACGTGGCTACTGCATTGAAGGGAAAGCCTTATCTCCAATGGATTGGTGATTTACCGTATAAGAGTCTCTATGCATAGCATCTCAGTCAGCCTTATATTGTTCCTATATAGACCTTAACTTCTCAGCCCCAGTCAACTGAACTGAATTTCCCGCATAGTGGTGAAAGATACTGGGGGCTTGTCGTAGAAATCTTCAACAACGTAAGACTACATTTCCCTCTCTCGTACTAAATTCATTTATACAGGGTGTCCCTTTTCATTATTAAAAAGTATTCGGGGAGGCAAGACCTTTAGGAAACAAAATACATTTTCGTATGAAAAATTTGGCAGAGCACCCCCTTAACAGAATTCTGGATCCACCCCTGGTCTTACTCAGGTTAAAGTCGTCGTGAAGGGATGTAAGTGGCAGCAAAATGCTTCGTTGAATTTAGTTCGATCACACCTACAACGCCTTTTACAGTTTGAAGCCCAAAGTGTGGGCCTCAGTGTGCCCTCCTTTCCCCCGGAACAGAGCGGGCAGTAAGGCTTACACTCTGGATTTCAAACCCGCAAAAGACGTTGTAGGTGTGATCGAACTAAATTGAACGAAGCATTTTGCTGCCACCTACGTACCTTTACGACGACTTTAACATGAGTATGACATAGGGATGTAGAGAACATTCCTACTGTTTGACCGGCTGCCATATTGGATCGAAGCTATCGTTGCGGCAATTTGCTCGCCAAGCGAAGACCTTTCAGATTAGATATTCCTTTACCCCCCATTCCATTGAACACTCCGAGTTGGGGCCCCTGGCGACCCCAGGGGGGGGGGGGCTGGCGTAATGCTGGTTGTACAAAAAGATAGATCCTTTAACCAAACTTACATTGCCAGAGTTTCAATATTTTCTTTCAATCCCTTAAAAAGTTGTGAGGGTGTTCTCGGACTTTTGGGACACCCTGTATAGTGTGCTGCTAAAATGTCGAGTGCTTCGCTGGGACAATTCAATGCAGTGATGGCCTACATAATAATGAGCTTATTAGGTTACAATTTTCTACTTTCCGTGTCAGTTACAAATCTGGATGAAGTTTATAGTCTAGCAGCCGTTGCAGATCGCCAAAAAACTTGGTGAAAATATTTCACAAGAATAAGACAGCTGCATGTATTAGAAGCGAAAGTGGAGTATTGGGGTAATTGTCGTTGAGTTTCTCATGTCAAACACTAGCAATTCACCAAATTTGGTACGGCACAATAACAAATTTTGTATGAAGTGGTAAGGCATTTGTCGAAACGTATAAGGTGTAATTTTTAAAGTATGTGGAGGGGGGAGGGAGGTATCGCTATGAGCCACGTGGTTTTTTTTGGGGGGGGGGGGGTCCTAGATCTGGCTACAGATGACCACACGGGGGGGAGGGTTGGTTAAAAATGGCTTTAAAAACGGCCACGTGATTTTTGAATGGCGCCATAGGCCTACATTAAAAAAAAGGCTAAAATAAAAAAAGGACAGCAAAGAACCGCAGTACGTCACACCAAGAGGCAAGCAGCCCAACAAAGCCCATTAAATATTGCACCCAGATTTTTAAGAACTATTAACAAATGTGGTATCGTCATTAAAATAAAAACTAAATACACGTTTGAAATGAAGATCCGTTCGCTCCGCCTACAATAGGCCCAAAGCCTGTTTCCTAGTGCATTAATTCCTGTGCATATAAATAACCTAACCAATGTCCTTCATTTAGTTCACACTTTTGTTCATTAACTTATTGTTAGAAATATTTAAATATTGTTAGTCCTCTGATTAAATCAAAGTGTAGAAATCATGTATACCAAGGTGGGTTGTATTCCTCTATTTGAAAAATTGTATTTAAATCGTGGTGTAACCTATTATTGACAGTGGATTTACCTCATTTGCTTACCATAGTGGTTTTGTAATGGTAAAACATTTGAACCATTATGGTAAAATAAATGATTTAGTGAAGGTACAGAAACCATGGCTATGAAAGTGGGTTGTTTTGCACTAGGGTTAAACTGCATTTATTTTTTCGTAAAACCAAGATATCATTGGGGGAAAACTGCAGTTTTATGTAGGTAGACCAACCAAGGATGCCTATTTCTTCACCTTGGTATTTTTGTTTGTTTTAAAACAATGAATGCTTGCATACTTATGGTTGTTAACCATGATTTAATCAAGGTGCAGAACCCAACGATACCAAGGTTACATTGGTTTGCACCTTGGTATAATGGTGTTTGTATTTTGGTTAAGCATGTTATAACTGTTCAAATAATAACAATTTTATGAAGGCAGACCAATCCAGAATGCCTATTTATTCACCTCATTTTTATTCTTGGTTATAAAACACTGAAACACTTGCATAATTGTAAGGTATTTAACCATGATTTGACGAAGGTGCAGAAAGCAAGGATACAAAGATTGAGTTGTTTTGCTTCATGGTTTAATTGTGTTTATATTTTGGTCAACCATGATCACGTCGTGGTATCAGTAAAGGAATAACTGTAGTTTAACATAGGTAGACGAACAAAATAATACATACTTCTTCACCTCGTTTTTATTCTAGTTTTAAAACAGTGAAACGCGTGCATAATTATGGTACAAACCATGATTTAATCAAGGTGCAGAAAACAAGGATACCATGGTTAGGTTGTGTTGCTCCATGGTTTAATTGTGTTCATATTCTGGTTAAAGTTTGTTATCAACTGTTGGATAATAGCGGTTTTATGTGGATCGACTAAACCTGGATATATCAGTTTCCTAAACCGAAACCAGTAATGAGGCCAGTAAAAAGATCCTTTTCAGGGGGTTTATATAAAAACCGGTCTGGGATCGATGTTTTCAACAATATTAAGTTCTCAGACAAGGGCATACCGGTGGTGTCAGGGATGTCCAGAGTTGTAGTGGCCTTGCTGAAATGAGTGTGCTTAGCAGCGTCATTGGTTTCAGAGTTCCGAGACGAAAGCTCATTTTATTCGTCATCTCGTTTTTCGACATTGTTTTGTGTTCCAATTTATTTGTCTTTTCGACTCCTTGTTTCGTTTTTTGTCTCCTTACTTTTGAGATTGTCATTCTGCTATCTTTCGTCTTTTGATCGTTCGTCCTTCATTTTATGTTTCTCTTTCTCATTTTTTTCTCTTTTGCCTTTTGCACTTTCCTTCATACTTTCGTCTTTCCTTCTTTCGTCTTTCCTTCTTCCTTTCTTTTTCCTTTCGTCTTTAATCGAGATTTCTTTCGTCCTTCGTTCTTTCTTCTTACATTCTTCGTCTTTCGTCTGTTTGTCTTTCGTCCTTTCGTCATTCTTTCGTTCGTCCTTTGGCATCTTAGCATTATTATGGTCAGTACCTTTGGTCGAATGTTTTTGTGTTAAGTACTGTTGTCATTGTCTTTAACTTGGTGAGTATTGTCTGTAACATGACATCTGGAGCAGTGAAACCTTATTTTTGTGATTAACCCTGTTAACACTTTTAACAACTCTGAGGAAGGCGGTTCTTCTTTAAGAAAAGGCTTGTTGAAAACTTACCCTTACCTTTAATCCTCACCCCAAATCGGTGACTATTTTCTGGTGACCAAGGTGAAGGATTGAGATCCATTTTACAAAATAAATAAACATTTATTCAATAAATAACAATCTTGACTATGTAACTCAATATTTAAATTCATTCTCTGTAAACTCAGTCAATAAATAACCTTGAATATACCTATGTACATATTTAATTCCCTTCCCCCACACGGTAATAATATTAAAAAAATATTACCAGGAAAAATATTGCTCCACAAGTATCAATATTTAAAAGGTTAGGCCTAGTCTTCCTCCCAAACTTACTCAAGTTATAAGCCTGTTCCACAGAACCTAAAACTATTCACACACAAATTAGCCGATAGGACTGAAAATAGTCTTCAGAACCTAGGCGTCATCTCAGCCTTTTCCGCTTCCAAAGCTTATTTTATTATTTACAGAATAAACAATTCTAGCTCATAATTATTTAATTCTATATAATTAATTTCCCGAGTTCTTTTTCATTCATTTAGCTCGCACCGAGCATTAAACTAAGAAGCATTATTTAACTCTCTTAAACTAATTTGTGCTTCAGTATATTCAAACGAGAGCAATTCCTAGTTTTCTTCATTATAGTCACACACCAAACAAAATTAAATTAACAACCACATAATGACATTAATAAAATAACCCTAATTGACAGTATGGTGGCTCAACCCCAAATTCAACGAGAGTATTCACGCATGAGCTTCTAATCTTGTCTGCAAAAGAATTCAATGTACTACGCAGTTAATGAAAATAGCAACCTGCTGTCCTGCAGCGAACTTTATTCAATACTCTCTGGAATTACCAACGTGCTCTAGCACAACCTTAGTAACTCACAGTATACCAACGGAACCCGACGATGAAAACCACTTGAGCAGAACGAACCACTTGACGTCTCAATTCTATCATTTTGACATATTGTGGTTGTGGCCGACCACCACAAGGAACTACGCGAGGTTTTCCAGACGAAAATACCCAAACCAAGCTTCTTCGTGTCTCATGTCTTCACTGCTCACAAATATCTCAGCTTGAGCTTTTATATTTTTGTTGTCAACCGAAGGTGAATTCGCCACATAAGTCAAAGGCTAAGGCAAAAGTGAACAAAAGCTTCACCTAGTTGAAACTCGAAGGGGAAAAGGCAAGTGACACACCAGTCAATCTCCGAGCATGCCACACTAATGCTACCACTGTCGTATGTAAACTAACCTAACTAAATAAACGTAATTACTACAAAACAGTTCCAAACGTAAGAAGGACACTGTAATACAATTTTAATACGAAACTAGACCCCCAACGAAAATATTCATGCAAAAGAGTGGCATCTTTAAATATTTAGCATTTCTCACGATATAACAGGAAGGCCACACATATTGGTGAAAATTAGACACTCTGCGTGTTGGACGAATGTCATTAGTTTGAAACCTCCAGCAATGTGGGATTTCTTTTGCCTTCTTGAAGAGATTGGTGGATAAGAATCCTTCCTTTTCAAAAGTCTGTAAAAATGGTTGTCAGTATTACCATTCACCCATTTGCTGATATTCGTGAAACTGCCACTCAGAGTTGCTGTCAACACTAAATCTTCGTCAGATATAAACGAGCCAGAGATTAGCAGGCTTCTCAATGTTGGGGCGGTGGCCCTTCTGTTGTCCTTGGTCCGGTCAAAAAGAATATCAGTTTCCTGTCTGGAACCTGGTTCGTCTGTTGTAGCACGATTGGCAGTACTTAAATCTACAGTTTGTTGTTGAATTGTTCTCAATGAAAGCATAGAGAGATCTATGGGTTCACCAAGACACTGAGGCGTCCTTGGTATTTTCTCACTCATTTGTAAAATTTTAGGAACCCTTGAAGATTTTTTGTAGAAAGACTTCTTGACCGATGAAGGGTTGACATCCGATAAATTCCAGTTTGATAAAACACTCTTTTCCGAGAGAGAATCCTTCATGGATTTCTTGAGTTAAGATTTGACGTCATCATATTTCGCCAAATATGTACTGTGTTCATGAATTACTTGTTCGGAATGGTATCGGTTTTCATAGCATGCCTGGCGAGTTTGGTAAAACATTTGTGAAGTTTACGTTTAGAAAAAAAGCATTAGAGCTTGTATCCCCATACTCACAGCTGTAAAGGTACACGAATAAAACGAATTAGAGTTCACTCGAACACAACAAACTATAATTTGAACTCCAATTCCAGGGAACAAGAACTGTTTTTACTCAGTGGTTATGTCTGAAAGTGAACGCTGTTGGGATTTGAAATGTTTAATGCTTTGTGGGTGTATGTGTGCGTGTGTGTGTGCACTTAATTGTGTGTTATACAGGCCTTTTAATAATTGTATGTGTTTGTTATTTTCTATTTTATGTTTGTTTCCTGCGAGTGGCTATATGTGTACGTTGTGTGCATTTATAATTTGTGAAAGAAGTATACTCCGAATTAGGGCAGTTTTTGTCTATGTTTGTGTATGTATTTTTCATCTTTTCTAGGAGTTTTGCTATTTTTGGCATCTGTTTTATATGTGTTTGTATGTACTTTAGATTACGTTCTGTTTCATGTGCATATGTATGTTGTATTTTGTGTGTGTATTTTATTTGTGAGAATTAACCAACCGTTTTGTTTGTTTGATAGTGATGCGCATGAATGCATGTGCATGGAGGCTGGCAAGTCACAAACCTTGTTCCCTGAAATTGGAGTTCAAAGTATAGTTCGTTGCGTTCGAGTGAACTCTAATCCGTTTTATTCGTGTACCTTTACTGCTGTGAGTATGGGGATACGAGCTCTAATGCTTTTTTTTAAATGGCAAAATAAATTTTGGGAGTTTCTTGGTCTATTTTGTCATTTTTGCTGCTCACTTTTCACCCCAGTAGTTCCCAATGCTGGCTCCATTGTGTTTTTTTCTTCTAATGATAAATCACGTTACACAGACCCTCCTCTCCAGATTTATTCTCATGCTTCGCACCTGTGTGTCACATGTAATGTTGGCGGCCCTAGTACTTTTAAATTATGGCTTTTTTTAACTGCAATATATTCAACGTGTAATAACTTTCAATTATAAATTCTGGTGCTTGCACACGCAAGTCCACATAGGACTTCGTGACTTGTACTTGTAATAAAACTTTAATAAATATTTTAATTGTTAATATTATTATCGTTTACTAAGAAGAAAGTAAGTTAGCGTATGGTGCGAACTCCATAACCCCTCTGAATCAATATCAAGACATATACGACATACGGGTTTGTTTTGTTCCAACTTTCTTCAGAAACACAATTATCCAATCTTTTTTTTATCTAGATTTAATTATTTAAAAAAATTTAAACTTTATGTACTCTATTAATTTTGTTTGTCGTCGTTATTCTGTTTCTACATGTTCTAGGGATAACATACATTTTTGCTTGCCGGAATAATGCATTTATTTGGTATTTTTTGGAGAAAACACGTAGGATCGGCAAGGATCCGGAACTCAAAACAATGATGTCAAAGCAAATCCGACTGCCGTTTGTGATTGCGAGTGCCATCTGAAAACTATATTGGCCTAAGTGAAGTTTTTACGCGCGTAGAATGTAAGAGTCACAACCTTTACTCAAAGGACACTGATCGGAAAACCATGGTAAAACTAACACCAGAGGTGATTTGAACGAGTGGGATTCTTGATGCGTCAGATGGAATTAGAATCAGGTTTTGAAGGATTTTTATTGAATCAAGTGTATACCCTGATGCTGAGTTTGAAAGAAGTCAAGTAGAGTCAAAGCAAGTCGTTCAGTAACAATGTAGTATACAAGTAAAATGTGTGCGAGAAAGATCAACAGATGGTAATTCGTTGCATTGTTACGGAACAACATCGTTTAACGGACTTTTATACCCATACTTGATTGTTACAAACGCCGCCATAAATTCGCTAACGCTGGCATCTCTAGGGGAGGGGGCATTGTTGTACACCTACAAAAATGATAGAAGCTTTTTTTACGAGAAACTATGATAATCCAAAATACCGTCTAGGCCATTCAATGGGCCATGAATATCTATACTTCTCGGGCAACAGGGGTATTGTCGTAAGTACAGGTTAAATAGTTAACCTCCACTTACAACAATCCCCCGTAGCCCAAGAAGCATAAATATTCATGGCCCATTGGGTGGCCTTAATGGTTTTTTGGGGTATCATAGAATCCCTGCAGACAACTAGTTCGTTTTCTTCAACCAAAGAAAAACGTTCACTTAACGTTTAAAAAAAACATAATGCAACAGAGCTGCACTGGAATCTAAGGCAACAATTAAAAGAACACACCAAAATCAAACAAATTAAAGAAAAAATAACAAATACAAGCAGCAAATACAAACAAATCTTAATAAACAAAAATAGCATTACCTCACAAGAGGCAAAAAAACAAACAAAATTTTAATTAAAAATAGTCTTAAATCACCAATCAAAACACATTTGTTGGAATCCAAAAGCCATAGACTGCATTATGTCTCCTCACTGGTTTATCCATAGTTTTCTGTAGCATAAAAAAAATCGTCTTCGTAATCAGATGAAAACAAGGCATTAACCCAACCCAGCAGCCATGATTGCCGAACCAGCGTGTTACAACGAACAACCACCAGACTCCAACAACGACCCAGCAAATGCTGGGTACAATCAAGTGTCGGTATAAATTACTTAGCCTATTGACATCGTTTTGCAACAGTGTGCTTCACAGGATATGCGATTTATACCTCCGCCTCGATTACCAACAATATACCACCTTGGCTGCGCCTTAAAGGGTACTATTGCCATTCTCCTCAGCATTGTGGCAGACGCTGCAAATAACTACTACATACACTGTTCACATTCTTGCGCATTGTGAATAGTGTAATTCAATGAAGAAGGTAAGATTCACAGGAGGGAAAATGAAAGAGTGGTATTATTGAACACCCTAGACGGAATTAAATTTCAGATTTTGAAGCGTTTTTGGTGAATCTCGTGCTTAACCTCGCGTTGAGTAAAACTTCTGAAAGTTATGTATAGTAAGTGTAATTGTTCGGTAACAGTGAGGTTTACCATTCGAAGTTGTTCAAGCAACATCAAGTGATTCTGGTTTCGTTACATTGTTGCCAAACAACATCATTTAACGGACTTGTACAATTGAGCCCATTGTTGCGACTTAATCATCTCCCATTCTTTTGTACGTCAAAAAATTTTAGCTTCCTTCTGAATTGCTCTTTTGGTGAACAAGGGTATTGAGAAATTGTTCCATCAACCATCAACAATAGTGACAGGACGACAATATGCCAGTGCTTGAAGGGAGGAACTGGGGTAAAGGCGAAAGAGGGACCTCGAATTCTGTGACCTGAAAACGGTAATAAAAATAAAGTGATTGTCAGTCTGCTTTTCAAGTCACTCTCTGTCTTGATTTTGGTTTTCGAATTTTGGTTTTTGACTTTGGTGTTTGTAGTGTTGTTGGTGTTATGTCAGGTAAGGTTATGTTTGGTCAATTGGCTTGACCGGATTTTCACCGACTAAGGTACAATTTCACTGGTGGAAGTCACACACTTCTTGGCAACAATAACTGTCCTAACTTAACCCATCCCCTAATAACACTAAAAACAAAACGAAAATAACATCATCAGAATTATATATCAAATCCAAAAGTCAAAACTTGCATCACTACATTCGAGCATCCACCAGTCGCTTTAGCTTGCATAAGAATATACCAAAGTAAGTTTTGCATTCCCTCTCGTAGTAGAGCTACTGTGTTTAAAGCATGCTTTGCTCTGCCTCCATTAGACTTCACACAATTGCTTTATTGTTGCAGTTTTCCTGTTACCACAGTGTACTGCTTAGCTGCAGCAATGAAAGAGTTTCATAACTAGCAATTAACACCAAAGTCTAAACAAACAACTGTTTTTATATTGTCCTAAGGTCAGACTCACAATTCTATAGTATTAAACTGTGGATAACTAATTCTGAAAATCTTATAGTTTTATAACACTGTTTCCCAGGAGTAGCCGCTAAAGCTATACCCCAAAGAACAACGCCTCTCTCGAATTACGTGTGGCATCATTAATTCTTTCACTATTTTCCATCATCAACTTTATATTCGTTGGTAAAGTAATATTAATCTGTTTCTGATTAAAATTAAAAATACCTTGTTACCAACAATATTAAAAGCTTTAATAAACTGGTACTTGTTAACTATTATTATTAGAATAGATCGTGATGTTCTGTGCATCATAGTGGTTGAATAATGAAAAGGTTGGTCTGGCCATTTTGATAGATGACCATACCTTCAGATTCATTTACTGTTTAAGGCTCACATACCCTTTCATTTTATGTCTTTTATTAAAAATGAAGCTCATGACTTATTACCTGTGCATTACCAGGTACAAACTGCCGTCAATGTGTCGGAAATACCAACCCTGTATGGAAATTGTGTGCTCATGACTCCAAGTAAGTAAATCTGATGAGAAGCGTAGTTATCACCCTAGGAATAAAAAACTAATTCAGGGCATATGCAAGGCATCGAAAACCTTAAGTGCTTTATAAACTAGTAGGTAATAATACGTCTAATGTCTGCTACATTACTGCTAAGTCCCAGTGACAGATTTTCTGTTAAAATATAAAAATAATTACTAAAACTAGGTGTAATAAAGTGCATAAGACGGCAGCTAGCAGCTTGCAATAGTGGCAGTGACTAAAATAGAGTTAGGGACCAGAATAAGGTTTTTTTTTGAAGTTGTGGAAACATATTTTTAATTAACCAGAAAATTGACGAGGAAATATAAGAACTTGGAAAGAAAGAGCTACCATTGGGAGTACTTCGTAACAAATTAGTGGAAAACAGCTTAACACCATTTTTTAGGAAAGAAGCAGTCAAAATTATGAATTTAATTATTTGGTTTGCGAATAATTCGGAAGGATGGTTAAGTTAACCCTTCACTAACCATAATAAACTAGATACATTTATTTTAAAGTGCCAGTGTTACTTTACATAGGGCGGTCACAGGATTTGAACTGGTATTCATAGGTTTCTAGTCCGGGACACTGACCACTCGGCTTTGCTTGCTTACCTGGCTTGGGGGTCCCGAGGCCTGCACAAAGCTTCCGCTGACCGTTGGGACTTTTTTTACAGTTCAGTAGCTTCAATAGGCAGGACACTGGGCAGGAACGGGTTAAGGTTCTGCTGAGCCTTCGTTTGGAAGTCAGTACAGCTGGAGTTATGAGTAGTGGTAATTTGCGATATGAGGACACATCCCTCCCCTCGCTGTTGTACAGGAATTCACATGAAACCATGCAGAGCAGTAAACTCTCAAGTAAACCCACCCTCCAACCAGGAGCATGGTAATAACGAATTAACAACCTCACTCAAGTAAACCTCCCATTCAAGTAAACCTACCCCTACTTAAGTAAACCTACCCCCACTCAAGTAAACCTACCCTCACTCAAGTAAACTTACTCCCACTCAAGCAAATCGGCCTCACTGACAAGGTTTAATTGAATCCAATTGAATTGAATTCAAAGAAGTCGTGCGAGTGCTTCATATTGTGAGAACTCTTCGAATGCGCCGAAGCGTAATAATGACTAATTTACAACAACAGCAAGGGGGGTTCACAAAAGAGGAGGGTTCTAAAAATCAATGGGGTTTCTGCAATTTGAGCTTTCGCATTGCGATAACTTTAAAATGCACTCATGCATTTCAAACTGTAAAAATGACGAATTATCAACATTCTTGAAGTCTCCCAAAATTGAGGGAGTCGTGCAATTGCTCTTTGAGTTTTTGCATTGTGAAAACTCTCGACACCAAGGCATGAAAATGACGAATCAGCAGCATTACTGGGGTCCCAAAATCGGACTGCTTTTCAAAAATGCGATAAAGGAAGTTATGATAATATTGCTTTTTTTCCACACCACCCAGGAGGTAAAACATATGGCGCGTTTTTTAACGTGGTTTTCCCAGTAGGTTTAATCCACGTGGCTCGGAGATCGTCGTAATCTGGTCTAACAATCTCGTCTTTCTCCCAATCTAATTTTTCTTTCATCCTCCGTTTCGTTTTCTAGAATTTTTCTTTTACTAGCGGCTTTTTTCTCTAGTCTAGCCGCTCTTTGCTTCTTCTTTTTTTCAGCTTGAGTTTTTCTTTCACCAGCGGCTTTCATCTCTAGTCTAACTGCTCTATGCTCCATCGTTTCTTGAACCTGAACTTTTATGTTGTTTATGGCTTTTTTCTCTAGTGTAGCCTCTCTTTGATCCTTCGTTTCTTGAGCTTGAGCTTTTTTTAGTAGCTGCATTTTTCTTTAACCTAGCGTCTCTTCACTTCTAGTGTGCGAGCTTTTTTCTTACTGACAGCATCCTGCTTTCTAATCTCCTTCTTCCATGCCTCGAAATCCTCCAAAAT